>OMLF01020234.1:0-14294 GCA_900302615.1 Holocentrus rufus
TGCCCTCGAATTACTAACTCGTGTCCACGAATTAGAATAGAATAGAAGAATAGTCTTTATTGTCCAATGAAGGATATTTGTTTTCACAGTCTGTACAGTGCCTCACACCAACCCCCCCACCACCCCCAGAAAAATACCCACATTCAACATTTTTCAACATATACACACAGGATCCGACATATACACACAATGAGGAGGGTTATTGTCCTTTGTTTAGGAGTGAGATGGCATGTGAGACAAAGCTTTTTTTGAATCTGACCCGTCTCCAGGTCAGGGTTCTGTATCTGCGGCCTAGGGGGAGTAAGGTGAAGTATTGGTGGAGGGGATGGCTGGGATCGTGTGCTATGGTAAGGGCTTTACGGAGAGTAAAGTAAGCATGGCATGCCTTGTGGTTGGCTCAGTGAAGAGATGCGCAGGGCCACTGGTGAAGGAGATGACTGCCCTCCAGTCAACACCTGGGGAACAAAAGTTCCTTGTGCCCAAAATGGTCAAAATTACTAAAATATTTATGAAACAACGTCAGAGGTATATTACATGAACTTATGGTAATCATTTAAAATTTTAGGAAACGCAACCCCTTCCACCCTACCACATCCTCCCAGTCGGCACTCAAGGAACTAAAGTTCCTTGTGCCCGTTTGTGGCAGCCAGAAGGAGCCCCTGCCCCAAACATAAGATGATTGCTCAACTCCACTAAGCTTACTACAAAACAAAATGTTCAGACTGGACTATTTCAGAGGCCACATTTTTTCTATATACGAATTCAGCAACCAGCAAACGCCAATAAATAGTACAATTCACACTTTTACCACCCATGAAAAACACAAGATTATTTATGAGGATCCACTTATAGCTGCATAATTACAGACAACTCTTTTGTGTGTGTATGTATTGTATTTTTTTGTTTTTTTTTAATTCTGGTGTGACATCAGGTCAGAGTGCCCCAAGGTAAAGAGCCACCTCATCTACTCAGTCTCTTCAAATCTAAACCCCTCATTGTATATAAGAACGGTACATCACGTCTGGGGGGCCAGAAATCGTCGCCTGAAACCCGACTCTTCCAGGTACGAAAAAACCTGGGGACCATCACGAGAATTGCTGAGGTAAGGATTCTCCCACTCTCTATATTACTTATACACTTGTTAGACTGTATATTTGTACATTTTTTAAACAGTTTTCAATTTCAGGTTGAGGCCACTGCTGCCAGTCTGAACACAAATGACGCTTTCCTGCTGAAAATGGCCAGTGGGCAGGGGTATCTGTGGATGGGCAAGGGGGCCAGTGGTGAGGAGGAAAAAGGAGCTGAATACATGAGTAAAGAGCTGAAATGTAGCTGCAAACGCATCATGGAGGGACAAGAACCAGGTGTGTCTATTTGTTTTAGCGATATTTTATCTAACGCACCCAGTGCAATCATAGTCTCCTGTCACTCAGTGGCATTTTGATGGCAGTTGTGTACTTCCCTGATTAAAACTTCAGTGTTTTATATTGCAGCCGACTTCTGGGCAGCAATTGGTGGGAAGACAAAGTATCAGACATCAGAAAGACTGGAGAGTCAGATCATGACTCACCCACCTCGTCTGTTTGGATGCTCCAACAAAACTGGCAGGTTTATTGTAAGTATAACCACATGTCCTTATAAAGTGTTTAAAAATGTCATCTCAGTTATAGGACCTCAAAAGTATTGAAGGAATACTCCAACATTTTGGGCAAAATACCCTTTTAGCAGTTTACCCAGACTAAGAGAATATGCTGGATACCATTTTCACCTGTGCAAGTCCACTGGTTCGGTTCCTATGGGTAGAATTTCGTGTTAGCTTAGCATAAAGACTTGAAGTCTACAGGAGTCATTAGCTTAGCTCTGTCAAAGCAAAAAAATAAACCTTACAGAAACTCCAAGCTGTCTTATTTACACAATGTATCATGTGTATCGAAAATCTTGTCTCACCCTGGGCAAGTCGGAAAAAGGGTGTTTTGAGTATTCGATTTGATTTGATTTGATTTGATGATTTGAGTATTCCTTTAAATGTCTTAAATACAGTAATTAGAGATTTTATTTTTCATCATGCAATGATGGATTTCTTCTTCATGTCCACGCTTAGATTAATACAGTGTATGTGGAACAAAATGTCTCAGTTGGATCTCATATCCTTTAACAGTAAATGTCCTATTCTCCTTTTTCTTAGAGTAATCTGCCTTTTTATGGTTGCACGGCTTTAATTAGTTATGTTCAACCAGAAACATGCTGGGCATGACAGCTTTGTTTCTTTATTTGGTTGTTAAATTGGTATTAATTTAATTCAGTTTAATTTAATTCCATGTAGCATGTTATTGAAAAGTCTTACAGGTCTTACTAGTCCAACAGTCCAGCACTGCAGTGTTTTGAATATAATGTTGTGGCACAGTATTATGAGGAATTGTTTTGTGTGCAGATTGAAGAGGTTCCTGGAGAGTTTACCCAAGACGACCTTGCTGAAGATGATGTGATGCTTATGGATGCTTGGGACCAGGTATGGAGCCACAGAAAAAGTTAAACCTTCCCCGGAGGAACTAGACAATCACACTCATGCCATAAATAGTTTATATATAGGGAAATATTTCACCTACAAGAATATCTGGGGCCACCACTGGGGGGCGACATAACGCCTAAAAACTAGGCCAAACAGAGTCAATTAAACAGTAGTCAAATGGACTTTTAAAAAAGCATAAAATCAGCTCTCTGAATTATATTTTTTTCTGTTCATTGGCAAAAATGATAAGACAGTGGTTAAGAAGATACACATATCTGTATACCGGTTGTATACCTATATGTCGGTTCGCCCTGTACAACATCTGGAGGATCAGACCCTACTTGTCTGAGCATTCAACACAACTCCTGGTACAGGCTCTTGTAATATCACGCCTTGACTACTGCAACTCCTTACGGGCAGGGCTCCCACCATGTACGCTCAAACCTCTGCAGATGATCCAGAATGTGGCAGCACATCTGGTCTTCAACCAGCCCAAAAGAGCACGTCACACCGCTCTTCATATCCCTCCACTGGCTCCAAGTTGCTGCCCTCATCAAGTTCAAGTCCCTCATGCTCCCTAAAGCAACTACCAAAATGGCTCCGACCTACCTGAACTCCCTCTTTCAGGTCTACACTCCCTCCCACTCACTACGCTCTGCCAGAGAGCGCCGTGTGGTGCTCCCACCACAACAAAGCCCTAAATCTCTAGCCAGACTCTTCTCCTCAGTGATTCCTCGATGGTGGAATGAATTACCAAACTCCATTTGATCCGCAGAGTCCCTCTCAGTCTTTAAGAAAGGACTTAAAACCAAGCTCTTTAGTGAACACCTTCTCACCTAGCTGACTGTATAATCCAAACAAAAAAAATTCCCTCTTCTTCTATGCATCATCTTGTAGCACTACCTCATAGCACTGCCTCACAGCAGCCATGTCCTGCTGGACCAGAGCTTAGCTTTGTAGCACTTACTCTTGTTGTGGTCTCCAACTAGTACCTTGCTTGTGTTGTATTGAAATCTCACGTGTACGTTGCTTTGGATAAAAGCGTCTGCTAAATGATAACTGTAACTGTAGCTGTATACATACAATGAATGAAATCTGCAGCACCACATAGCCTCAAGGCTAGTGGAAATCTTTTGAAAGTTTTGTAATTTTACAACCATAGATTTCACATCACCTCATAGTTATGTCTTCATTATAAATATTGGGCCGTGTAGCAAAGGCAGTCCAGTTGCACATAAATATTTGGACTCAAATGTAGTGATCATTTTATGGCATGTAGTCCCACTGACCACCATATATTCTGCTCTGTTTGGTAGATGCTCCACATTGCCCACGATGGCCAAAAGACTGTACTCCACTTTATAGCAGTCAATAGTTGTGGTTCAGCTTTATCTCTCTATAGGCCTTGCTAATACTGTCAATGTTCTGTTGTAGGTGTTTGTCTGGATTGGCAAGGACGCCAACGAGGTTGAAAGAACTGAATCTGTGAAATCCGGTGAGGTTTTAGAGTTTACCTTTTCCCCTAAGTGCAATGGACTTTGGAGTGATGCTTTTTCTTTAGCGCCAAGGAGCTCATCCGATACTGCATCAAGCACTGGTGACTTTGATTTGTATAAAGCTGCACTAGGCAAGAGTGTCCCATCACCAGTAATCACCACAGATTCTGTAGATTTGCCATAATTTTTGACATTGAGTATGGACACTGTTGTCAAAAGTTAAGAATAAAATGCAAAAGTAGGTGATTATTAAATTCAGGAGCTTACTGATGTCACCTTGAAAGATTTCTGGATGTAGAAGTTCTAAATTAAGTTTTAACAGTTAAGATTTTGCTACCTCATGAGGTTACCAACATGCTAAACTGCCTTTATAGCTTTTTAACAATTTCTGAGGAAGCCCTGTTATCACACACAGGATGCTGTTACCTACAGAAGTGCTGTTTTGTGACTCTGAATATTTGTTTGCTTTGTAGCCAAGCAGTACATAGAGACTGACCCAGGAGGCCGGGACAAGCTGACCCCTGTGGTGATCGTGAAGCAAGGCCATGAACCCCCCACCTTCACAGGCTGGTTCCTGGCCTGGGACCCCTCACACTGGGACTCACAACCAGTCATCAGAAGCATGAAGTCAATGCAACTTTAGACAATACATATTTCCACACAGGAAAATACACATATTATGGCTGCATCTTGTATTTTTCCACAAATAGCTTGAGATAAGGCATGATTAACATTTCATTTTTTCCTACTATAAAATAAGTTTAATAAAATTAATGAACTAAAAGGAAAATCTATCTATATCATATTTTTGTCTCTCTTGTGTTATTTGTTCATTTGTTCAATGTACACTTAAATGCATGTGTAGCTTCTTTACCACAAGGTGGCACTCAAGTCACATACAGGCACAGTTTTGACATGTAACAAACCTTTTTTTTTTTTTTTTTCAGAATTTGCTTTGCAGAGGCAATACAGTGTAATGGGTGTGTTAAATTTGAATTAATATTGAGACATTATAGTAGCATCTTTTGTTGAACCTTTCTTTGTGAAGCTCTTTAACTGTATTCACCACTTGCTTGTATCCAAGTGCTCCTGTAATGCAAATGGTGCATTTTATGTATTTGTCAGAAAATGTTTTACAAGATTAAAAAAACTGCACTTATACATGAAGGTGACATTCATTCAGTTTAGACAAAGAGTATACATGTTCTATCCTGTATCCTTTCAAGTGGCTGTGTGGAATTAAGTATAGCCAGCAGTCTGTCATGCGAACCAGAACTATTTCCTCCTATATGGAGGACTGATTGATCACACACTTAGAAACAATTGAGTGACAGACTAGGATTATCATCAAAGGCCAGTAAGACTTCTCTTTGATCTGATTGATCATGGAGGTTTTCAGCCACTTTAAAAACAGTCCAACCCACATTATCCTCCCAATACTTTCCACTGCTTATTTTTTCAAGGGCAGAAGGAGCTCCATTTAGCTCAACATTTCTCTGATAGTATAATAGAGAACATTAGGCTGACACTGACATACCTATAGCAAATAAGGTTATGTGCCCTGATGCATTCATACATTGCAAATCACTAATTCTTCGATAAATGTGGATCATTCCATTGTGGAGTATTCCAGTACAGTTTCCAGCATTCCAAGCAGTCTTCATATTAATGGCAGGAGCTTCATGTAAATTTGCCAGGCATGTGATCCACATTTAAACACTATATTTAAAAAAAACATTTTTGATTGATTGATAGATACTTCATTGGTCCCATGAGGAAACTTGTAGAATGTGACCACGCTTGAATGCCAAAAAATAGCCCACATTTTATTGAATTTTAGTACCGCTTGATGATCAAGCCCGAATAGAAGAATATATTCTAATGATGCGCAAAAGATATACAATCAAGATCTATGTTATTGCAAAGAGGCCTTAAAAATGCAGATTTTTGAAAGCACTTTGGAAGTTTTACATTTTTCTCCGCTAACCCTTTGGTGGTTGGATGAGTGACAGAGACAGGTGATGTGTGTGTGTGTGTGTGGGTGGGTGTGTGTGTGTGTGGGCGTGTCGATGACGGTGTGACAGCCATGATGTACGCCAATCAGATCATAACAATCTTGGAGGCAACGTGCAGAACAGTCGCTCAACTACCAAGGAATGGGCGGGGGATGCTCCAGTGCGGGAAATGGAGCTCAGTGAAGTTATGTGGTTATATATAGCGTTATAGGCTGAATAAAACCGGATGTTTGCCGTCAAAATAAGTGCTTAAAACGTCTCACTTTCGGAAAAGTGGGCCTACATAGTCAACATACCATGTCAACATAAGCCTATTCAGTGCAATCATCCGATTATATGTGAAACGGAAATATAGCTGAAAAATAGACATTATCATTATCATTATCTGTACTGTAAACAAGTGGGCGATATCCCACTATAAGTTATAAACAAAAACTATAAACTGTAAACAAATATGTTTTCTAAGAAAAGCATTAAATTATGAGTGTTTTCCTGAGCTCCCATCATTTGCCAGCAGGTTTTTGTCTTAAAAATGTGGGCAAGACTCTTTGCTAAATAAATTGTGAAATTTAGCTTAAGTAGACACAGAGTGCATCATTTAAAAAAAAAAAAATTATGTAGTGCCTTTCAGTCTAGCCTATTTCACAGTCATATAAATAAAACAATGATAATCTCCGCTAATTATGGTGATAGATTAACAAGGGCCTTATTTTGAAAAATATTACCGGAAATTGTTTTGTTAAGTATGGTTAACTTTACGGATCGGGATGGAAAGGCAGTTACCTCGGTTGAAACCACTCAGTGGCTCCTGTGGATATGGAAAGCGCAACAAGCACGGATATATTGCCGATTGTCAAACTGCCAGTTGGTGATGAACTAAAGCCTGGTTGCACAGGTATGTTTAGACTGGTCTCTTAAGTTTTTTTAATATCATTATCATTATTTTTTCACCTTAGAACACACCATGACGTTTGTATATATTTATGATCAACATATATATATATATATAATGATCAGGCAAGTGAATTCCCAACTATCTGTGTTGTAAATGTGCACGCATGTCTGGTTAAATGCTAGGCACAGCCTAAAGTAATTTTGCAGCGCTTGTTGGCATCATAGGCTCAAGTCGAGCTTTCAAAATAGAACTTACCGTTCTTTCCTGTTACGAGAACGGCACGCCAAGCTCCATTAGAAAATCCAGCAATTCAATTTGGCCTTGCTTATCTTCAAAGGTAAAATACGTGATAAGGCACGGTTTAAGAAATTTGATCAATTCGTAGGATCCGCTCTACAACTCGGCTAACATCCAATACACCAACCACCACTGAATTTCGGTGAGATTTCCAGGTTTAAAATTGTTCACCTGTTATTTCAGTCATCTCCTTCCACCACAATCTACCTTGGAGGGCGGTAGCAAGCAGTGTGAACCAATACTTCAAGTAGTATTTTATTTAATTGTTTTACTGAAATAAGGTGCTGTTTGGTGGATATATATATATGCCGAATTTACTACAAGACACTAGGGATTCGTAAAAGGCATTATATAATGTTCTATAATGTGAGAGTGTGTGGATAAGCAAGAATTACTTGATTCTCATATTTTGTGGAGTGGAGTTTGGTGTGGCTGTCTATCATACAACAGAACATATCTGGGCTAGGTCTAGCTACGTTGCCGAGCAACACCTTTTTATTTTTTGGCTCTGGCTCCATGACAGCCTGGAGAACAGCGCCCTGTCATTAAAATATCCCACTTCTGAGCTCTGTCTTTGCAGATTGGATGTTGAGATGACACTAGGATTTCGGTAATAATCAAAGGCGTCTATCCTGTTGTTTACTGATTCACCCAGTGAATAGAAATTAGCGTATCAAATCCCTGTTAGCTGCTGTGGCGCTACATGTGCAAATAGGCTCCCATCCACCCTGCTGTTTTATTTCTCATTCAATCTCCTACTGCCAGAATAATGTGAGGATGCTTAGTCTAAAGGGAGATGAGGGTATATTCACTCATTCGGTACTTATGCTATTGTAAAGCAATGAAGTGCTAGTTGTTTGTGTGCTTTTACAGTTACTTACAATGCATCCCCTCTTGACTTTACCCCCCACCCAGGTTCATGCTGCAGTTCCTAGAGAATAAAAGCAGCCTGGTGAATATTTGGTGAAGGCTGAGTGACTTTTGCCCTTGTCCCTTTCATCGCTGGTCCATCAAGATGGGGAACGGATTGTCAGACAATCATGCTCTCTTCCCATGCCTTCCTTCCTTCCAGGCTCTGCACATCGTCATTCTTGGATTGGACTGTGCAGGCAAGACAACTGTGTTGTACCGCCTGCGTTTCAACGAGTTTGTGAACACTGTCCCGACAAAAGGTTTTAATACAGAGAAAATCAAAGTATCACTCGGGGGTAACCGGCGGACAGCATCCTTCCACTTCTGGGATGTAGGCGGCCAGGAGAAGCTCCGGCCTCTGTGGCGCTCTTATACCCGCTGTGCGGACGGCATTGTGTTCGTGGTGGACTCGGTAGATGCCGAGCGTATTGAGGAGGCCAAGACGGAATTGCACAAGATCACGCGGCTGGCAGAGAACCAGGGAGTTCCAGTTCTGGTGGTGGCCAACAAACAGGATCTGAGGAACTCGCTCAGCCTGGCTGAGATGGAGAACATGTTGGCACTGGGTGAGCTGGGCGCTTCCACACCTTGGCACCTTCAGCCGGCCTGCGCCATCATCGGAGAGGGGCTGCAGGAAGGGCTGGAGAAGCTGCACTCTATGATCATGAAGAGGAGAAAGATGCTCCGGCAGCAGAAGAAGAAGAGATGATGGTGATGTTCCAAACCACCAGTAGGAACACTGAAAGGACTAACATGTGCTGGATCCAAAGCTACACAAGGACTAATGTCAGCCGGGTCCAAATCTGCTGGTCCACTGTGTAAGCTATGAAAGAGAAACAGCAATCCCTGTCCAGTTCCTTGATACAGCCCTTTGAAGTCTGGTTGCTCACTGGCTCATTGGAGTTTGATCCGTCCAGTGGAACTGTTCTTGCAGGTCAACCAGGGATCCATTCTCACAGAGGCCAATGTAATAGATTTTGTCCCGTGGACTTTGGATACCAACAAGCCTGTTAGTGACAAGGGACACTAATGTTGTTTAAAAGGAAGTATTATGCCATACAGCAGCAAGTTATGAAGTTTACACTGAACTCTCAAATGTCAAAGAGGGAGAATGAGTTCTGACTTTATTTTTTATCCCATTTGTTCAAAATGTTAGTAGTTTACCTGTTCCAAACACAATGAATCTTTATATTTTTTTGTTGCCAAAGCTTGTGTTGAGAATGCAAACAGCGGTATACGTATTAAAGCAAACATCTGCAAAAGTTGCAGATGTCAATCCTGTTAGTATAGTGACAGATAATCCAAGTATTTTGTCTCCATGTTGCACAGCAGGAGTATAGTCCACACGTTTACATGAACTTACGGAGACAATGCACAGTGCTTTTTAAAGGAAAAATCCTTGAAACAGTTTTACACTGTTAAGAGATATTCTTGGTTATCAGTGATTTACCTTGCATTTCTGGGCCAAATTCCTTATTCACGTGGAAAACTGACCACGCTTAGACCAAGTGATGTCATACCCAGGTATTACCTGGAACCACAGTGAACTTTAATAGCAGAAAATATTTCAGTGATCTAAAACATCAGCAGTAAATGCTAGGTTTGCACTGTTTTTCAACAATCACAGAGGGAGAAGTCCATCATAGAAGAGGCAGAGATACCAGTTTCTCCACCTACAGTAGCCTCAATAGATCAGAATGCAATGTAGCCACAAGACATTTGTGTTATTGATAAAGAGCAAGGCTGTGGTTCTAGATTCCCCCCAGTGTTCGTCAAATAGCTACCTATACATGCTCATAAATCCACCTTTTATTGTAAGGAACAAGTTCAAGGTCCTTCACTGGTTTTGGTCAAAAGACATTCTGGGAAACACAGGAATACATGAACTGAGGCAGAGATAGATGTGGCGGATTGACAGCAAGTAGAGCAACAAGTCCTGGAATGCATTCAGCATCACAAATATGTGACAGTGGAACTGTATTGGAGGGATTTTATCTAAAAATTTCAAAGGAACAGTGTGGACTGTCAGTTGTAGCTTTGTAGTATTTCCAGTGGCTGTAAAAGGTGTGTATCATTGAGTGCAGGTGTCTTCATCACCACCATCGCTCTCAGTGGATCTGTCTTGTGTAATTCTGCTGATTGACAGGCTCACTTGGCTCAGCAGGAATATTCCTTGGCTGCCTGTCAAACCTCCGTCCTCCTAAGAGAGGCTGGTGTCAGAGCCAAGCTTGCCTATCTGCAGACATATTCACATGTTCAGTAGAGACAGAGTCTAAATGCACTTTATCGGTCCTTTTCCCGACCTTCAAAATGAACACTGACAGAATTCTGTATGATTCTTACACTAAAAGAAGTGAAATATTGCTTCAAAAGAAGCGTTTTATATTTAAAAAAAAAAATAAAAAAGTTGGATACTGTTGCCGGGTTTCACCGTTTCGCTCAGTGTGTTTGGCAGGGTGTTCATATTTATGTGTTTGATGCAATTTGTTCACTTTGAATAAAGCAACAAAAACAAGAAAAGTGATGTTGTAGCCTTTATCTTATCAGTTTAGCTGTCAATCGGTTCAAAGCACAGTCCGTCCAGTTGCTGGGTTCAGACAAATTGCGTCACTTCTCCAGTTATTGGTTAATGTGGAATACACAAGCTGTACACAATGAAGGGTGATAAAAGGGTCAATCCTGGTTGTTTTCTCAGGGAAGAGGGCTCTTCCCTGTTCCCTAGAACATACAGACACTGATGCCATTTGCAGCAGGAAACAGCGAACTGGAGCTGATGAAGCCAGACATGTCCTTCTATATTGTATCTTCCATAAACCTTTAGTACCCAGAAACTAGTTCCAGCTAGCCTATACCACAGCTGTGTGAACAAAGTAATTCAAGTTCCGCATGGACTTTTAAAGGAATACTCCCAACATTTTGGGCAAAATACCCTTTCTCTGACTTACCCAGACTGAGACAAGATGTTTGATAGTATTTTCACCTCTATACGTCCACTGCTTCAGTTGTGATGTGTAGCATTTCGTGTTAGCTTAGCTTTGGAGTTGCTGTAAGGTTTATTGTTTCACTTTGACAGAGCTAGGCTACTGACTCCTGTAGACTTCATGTATTTATGCTAAGCTAACACGAAATGCTTACCATCAGAACCAAAACAGTAGACGTACAGAGGTTAAAATGGTATTGAACTAATTGTCTTAGTCTGGGTAAGTTAGAAACACTGGAGTATTCCTTTAAGAGGTGACTGTATAATAAGTATGTGCATATACTCATGAATATTCACACAAAAAGATACAGAGGGAGAAACACTTTGTGCATCTGTAGTAGGTGCTGGCCCAGAAGGGCCCACCAGTCTGTTGCTCAAATGTTCTGCTGCACTTCTCTCTTTCTATTCTGCAGCTTGTCCTTTGAATCCCAATGAAAACAAATAAAGTTTGTTAATTAGGAACATCATGAGAGTGTAGTTGAAGATTACAATTCAGTTAAAATGGGAAAAATATGGGCAAGGTTGCTGAAGATGAGCAAATTTCCTCATTTATATTTGGTACCACCAGTGAATACTGCTTATACTAAGCAACTTTATCTGATTTGATTTGTTGTGGATGAAGTGTAGCCTATGCCAATATATAACCTTCACCATTCAAAAATATACCGATTTAGCTAAGAACAGTGGACTAAAAAGCTCTATTTAAAGTCCACCAATGCATTTCAAGAGTGTTTCCTGTTATTATTTGAACTTTTCTTTCTTGTAATTTAATATTGCCCTGTTCATGTGCAAATACCTGGTATAAAAACTGTTATTGTCCACTCATCAAATTGCTATACATCCAATGCAGCAACCTGCACTTATTTAAATAAAAAGTCAGCTTTGAGAATTGGTTTACCTGTTGTTCCCACAATGTCGGTGGGTTGAATGTCGGTGGGTGTGTTGAGTTTGGTATAAGGAGATTGGTATTACATTTATTAGAATGTCTTTAGGGCAGCATAGTATAGGGTTAAAGTTGGGTTAAGGTTAGAGTTGTGGTTAGATGCAATGCTGCCCTCAAAACACATTCCAATACATATAATACCAACCTGCTTGGCATAAACGCCCTGTCCATGGAAGAGACCTGGCACTTCTGGCACAATCTGGATTAGAGTAAGTGTGGGAGAGCTGTACTCAAGCGTGGATGGGTTGTGGCATACTGCTGGTTTTGGTAGCTGTGCTCAGTGGAGCGGTGTGTTTGGAAAAGAGCGGGAACAGCCCGTTCTGGCTGCTCTGAGAACAATACCCGGCACAAACAAAATGAGGGAGGAGAGTATGGAGGGTGACGGGGTGCGAAGCAGCAGATGAACCATAATGGACTAATTTCTCTGTACTCTATTCTCCTGTTTAGAGGGTCTCTGGTGGCTGGGTCTGGAAGCGGTGGGGAGTCCAACTCATGTGGCACAAACACTTACACACTTCCATACATGCTGCCTCTGGGTCATCCAGCCAGGGATAATGGAGGTGAAACTGGCACGCATTTTAATTGTTTCAGAGATAATGAAATATGCAGGCAGATTGTCTTCCCAGCATGAGCAACATGCTAACAGACACATCGCTGCTCCTCTGAGTCCAAGGACTTCAAATAGAATTTCAAATAGGGAGTTATATTTGTGCAAAGTTTTATTAAGTTTGTAACTTTTGGAGTCACACAAACTTTGGAGAGTGAAATAAACCATTTTACTGATCAAAATATATATATATTTTCACTAGTGCGCTATCAAAATGATGCATGGAGAAGTAGAAATTCTCATTAGGGATTGAGTGGGAACACAGTTTGTGCCTTGCCCTTCCTGCATCTGTAGCATCCTTCCTCCAGAGCAATATGGCTGCCTGCCCAGTGGCCCTGTATTTTTTCCATTACAGAAAGCTCATGCAGGGCTGGGTGGCATGCCAGGTTAAGCCTCTTGCTGTTCCCATGGCCCTTGGCTCTAGGGGAAAGCAGCCCAGTTTATCAGAGTGACAGAGGGGGCTTCAGGGTTCAGTTGTTCCCATACATTCGTATCAGCCTCCCTGACTTCCTGGATCGGCACAAATCCTGCTGGGCCTCTTTCCTTTGATCCTGTGATGCAATTAACACTGGCTTTACTTGTGGTCACATTAGCACTAAACCCTGACGGAAATTCATTGCGTCTCCCTTACATATCAATTAAAAACCCAGGTGAATGATGAAAGAAAGTAGCTGCATCCAGTTGCGGAAAATCATCGCACTTCCCCAGATATGAATGCAAAGGTCAGAGTTCATGTTTTTAAAGTTTGACCTGCAAATTCGCACATAACAACCAATAGAAACACATCTCGCCTCAACGGTCAAAACAATGGATGAGTTGTATTTTGGCTGTGTCCCACTACCAGGAGTTATACAACACAACGCTGACAGATTATAAACTGCAACATAAACGGCAATCATCCTGGCTCGCATTCAGCTACGAGACACGATTACAACACTGAACTGCTTTTGAATCATTTTAATTTAACATGCTAGCTCCTTTTGTTTTGGTTCACACGTTACTGGTACTACTGCTACTCAGATGTTTCCGGCTGCCGGCGGACAATCTGCACCTGTTGTCACATTTGGATTTGGTGCCACTTGTGAATAACGATGTGACCTCAGCATTGGTGTGTAGTGGGAGCAGCAAAGACACAAGACGCTACCATTACCCACAACATGCTGAGTCAGCACCTCATTGTGACCTACCCATGCCAGCTTAACTGCCATGTGGGTGCGATACTGTCCCTTCATTAAAAATTAGATGTGGTCCAGAATTCATCAATACTAATGTGACCGTATTTGGGAAGACTTTGACCTGAACTAATCCTAAAGGAGGTGTTTTGGCCAGTTTAAGTATACATGAATGTAAAATAACATAAGACTACATGAACATGTTTTTGCTCCCTATGTGGAGTGATTGTAGCAGTAATGGGATTCGACATTGACTATAAACTCAAAAATAGAATATTAAAAACCTTTTAATCAGTAACTTCATACAAACAATAAAAGTTATCAAAACTGAATAAAACAAATGTTGAGAATATATTAACATATCCAGACAATATTCTTAGTACATATTTTTATCATGGACCCAATACCATTTTCACTTCTGTACGTCCACTGGTTCGGTTCCTATGGGTTGTATTTCATGTTAGCTTG
>OMLF01020235.1:0-23799 GCA_900302615.1 Holocentrus rufus
CCCGTATTTGGCCTACTTTAAAAGTAAAGGGATAGGTTGTTATGGAGAATTAAACCCTGACGCTTATTACACGGTTTACGAATGAAATAATTAATTTTAAACATCTGCTGTTTTGCTGAGCCTCCCGGTCGTGCATTTGAAGCCTTTGATAATCAATCAGTGGATCGATGGATACCATACACGTGTTATGGTGTGTGTATTGTGTGTAGTCGTACTGTCAAACAAGAGATTATACTTTACTGCCACCAAGACGAGAGGAGAGCTGTGACACATTACAGTCTATGCTGTGACACCGGGTCAGAGGCTCTGATGCAGGTTTGGTTTCCAGCCACGATGTGGAAGGAGCCTCCACTCTCCCTGTAACAAGTTAGAAGTCATTTATCTAACATCACTATTAATCCGAAGATGTTTTATGACGGTAGAGAGGTAAATATCCTGCATAGTTTCTTTTTTCTGTGCTGCGCTGATCAGAGCGCCGTCCCTAACAACGGTTCGTTATACTTGACGACGGTCGCCTACACCTAGGATCGAGGGGTAGGGGGGTGGGGCGATTTTCGTTGCGCCCATAGACTGTAAAAAGCAGGTTGCGCCTGCTCTGCTGGGCGTGGGGGGCAGATCCCCTAGACAAAAAGTTGAATGACCCCCCCTCACTGGCCTTTTTTTTAGTGGACCCACCCCTCAACAAAGAATATTATGGCATGACATTATGGCATTTTCCTCCGGTGGCCCATTCCATAAATAACGAACGGTCCCTTATAACCACAGCTACTTGCAGCATTACGAAATGGGGACAGAACAGTATACTCTAAAAAAAAATAAACATTTTCTGCCTGCACTATTTTAGCATAGGTAAGACAGCCAAGCAATGCAAACACTACCATCTGATTCAGCTAATGTAATTTAACTTCCAAAATAGACTAAATACATCATATATATACATATATCTAAACAAAAAGTCCTTGGCCAGCTTAATACTGGTGTTAGCGTTAGCCAATGTTGATTTCTGGAAATTAATCATAATGGTTTTGAAGCAATTAGTATTTTAAAAATGGAGCATGGGGTGGCAGCTAATGGCTAACGTAGGCTAATGGGGCGGTCACATTAGCGCTAAACCTAGATGGAATTTCATTGTGTTTTCCATACACACCAATTAAAAACCCATACGAACAATGAAAAAAATTAGCTGCATCCAGCAGCATTAAAATATTGCACCGTATACAAGAGTTCATGTTTGTTGAACTTTGACCTGCGAATTCCGTGCGATGTGTGATAAACATCTGCAGACTGAACTCAGATGGCACTGCACCATAACGTAGCTAGTTTAGTTAAGTTTCAGTATGTTGCGATGGTTACATAGGTTGTATCAGAACTTTATGGTCAGCATATTTGTTTAGAACTGTGATAAGTTGAGTCAGACTATATTTGTGTTGCACGGTTTGAACGTCCACCCTCCAGCCAATCAGTAACAAGTATTCACCCATACTATGGCTTAATTGATAATGAATCACGCTGTGGTTCTGCATAGGATATTTATGATCCTGCATCAAATGCTGCACAGGAATTAACATTTACAATTTCAAAAGAACTTTAAGGACCACACTGAACTCTTTATTTCATTTGTTTTACTTCATCACATTCTTATGTTGAAACATCTTTCTTCCTTTTTCCATGTACACAAAACACAAATGTGCAGACTCACAGACATGCACACACAGTTGAACAATTTCAGATAAGTGCTCTGCCTGCGTCTGATTCACAAGATGTTGTCATGTTGAAATACAACATCGTAACCCTTTGTCCAAAGCACTCAAACTGTCTGCCCTTCACTTTTGATCTACACTCCCCTCCCCACCCCCTACCTCCCTACCCCACACTTATCATGCCACCCTTTATCTTCTGTCCCTGACTCTCCATCCCCAACTTCAATTTCCCTCCTCGCCCCTCGGTCTGTTTCTGCCTTGCCCCTGGCCTTCCCAACAGGGGGTAATGGAGAGTTTCCTGGGTACAGCCCTGGCAGGGACCGTGTTCTGCCTCTTCAGCGGCCAGCCCCTTATCATCCTGAGTTCCACCGGGCCAATCCTCATCTTCGAAAAGCTCCTCTTTGAATTCAGCAAGTGAGCTTCTCAGAGCCATATGACCCCAATATAGAGAGGCATATAGACTGGGAACATTGTGGAGGACTGTGAGAGCTTCTTTGAATACTCATCATGGAGAAGGAAAAATATCCTTTGCTCTACAGAGCTTAACCCCCGTTTACAACCCTGTTTTGGCAATCTCCTTTATTAAATTTGAAAGGTTTTACTACAGAATGCTATAAAAAAAAGTCTACATGTGCAAGTTTCAATGTGCAAGAAAACCCATTAAATTAGGAATTATAATACTGGGTGAAAAAAATGCATTTTCAGAAATTTTCCTTTTGTTTTTTTAATTTTGCTGGTTACTATCCAAATGAAAGTAGAAAGTAGTTTGACTTGTGTTGCATTTTTACCTCACTTTGAAATGAAAGATCCCTAACATGCTTGCATACCACCAGGTGATTGAATTATGTCATATAGTATATCATATGACCATTCTAATTTCATATACTAATTAGTAGGTTGTAAAAATGAATCACCTTGTCCATTTATTCCACTTACAGATGGAGGTAATGAATACAGTTTTGATATATGGTAGTTTTATGGATGGACTCATTTCCATCATTGCACTGATCATATCATGCTGCCCCCCAAGGAACAATGGCATTGATTACATGGAGCTGCGGCTATGGATCGGCATCCACTCCTGCCTGCAGTGTTTCATCCTGGTGGCCACCGATGCCAGCTACATCATCAAGTATATGACGCGCTTCACCGAGGAGGGCTTCTCCAGCCTTATTTCCTTTATCTTCATTTCTGACGCCATCAAGAAGATGGTGGGCGCCTTCAAGTACTACCCCATCAACACCGACTTCAAGCCTGACTACGTGACGGCCTACAAGTGCGAGTGCCTGGCACCAGACCCGAGTGAGTTCACCCATTGGCTGAGGGGATTAACCACAAAGAGTCATTATAGCTATAAGTGCCTTTTAGTGGGTTCAATTCATGCTAAAAAGAAAGTCATTGTTGAGTATGATCAAAATGATTTAAATTATATGAGAAGGCATTTTAAAGCTGCACAAGGTAAGATTGCCCAGCCTGCAGGTATTGATATTTTTTTAAGTTTATTGGGCAGATTGCCGTGAAGTTTTGTTGAGCACATTCATGCCATCCAGAACATGCAACCCTAACAACCTTGATGACCTCATGAACTTTCCTGCACCACCCACAAGCCAAATATTTGAGTCCGCCTTTTAATGTAGTGGATGGATTGTCATGCAGTTTTTCTCAGTGGACTTATGCTTCCCAGAGAATGAACCCTATCGATTTTGGGGAGCCCATGCCCTGATCCGCCACTGCATGTAATTAAAACACTAGCATGAAATGTCATAACTACATGCACGATCCTACAAAGAATCCTAACACACTCACCATTTTGTTCACCATATCAATTTTGGTAACCTTGTAACATTTCCTTATAACAGATGTACTTACTCCCCTCTCCCACAATTTGCCCTCCCCCATCATACACCATGCCAGCGGGGCACCAACAGTGAAACCTGTGCTTGTTAGTAACAAATACAGCAGCCCTACTTGAGTACCTCTTGCCAGTGTGCAGTTGCCTAGTGCAGCTTTAAGGGACAACACCATAATTAATGCTTTTCTGGAAGCAAATACATTTTGGCTTATATTTACCCACCTGTTTATTGCCCACTTCACTCTTCATGAGGATGCAGACTTTTTTTTTCTTTCATTGTACAAATTCCCAAAGACATTCACTCTCTTCATTTTTTTTTTTATAAAGGAAGTAATTTGCAGAAATTACCTCAGACATTGAGTTCTGTAACTGATTTGCCTCTTGTTTGCTTTCACCATGCACAAACGATTTGGCTGCTGTCTCTTTCGAGTGAGTACTTCTTTGTTTGTATGCATGGGCTTCAGTGCGCTTTCTGCAGTGTCACAGTCACCTGCTGAATTTTCATTATGTTTTGCATTTCTCTTTGTTCCCCTGTCTCTTTCCTCTTCACTTTCCCCTTTCTCTCCCCCTTAATTTCTTGCCTGTTTCTGTCTCTCCCATTCATAAACAGTGGCTTCAATGGTCTTCAATGGTTTAGTTCCCATGCCAGATAACAGCTCTAGTGTCTCTGGGGTAAGTGTTTGTTTTCATTCAGGTTCCATTGTTTTGCATCCCTTTGATAGAATATACTAACTACACAATGAATACTTAAAGGTTGGTAATATTTCACACTTACATCCACTTAGTTGTTTTGAAGCTGAAATGACACAATGTAGCATCTTGCCACCATTGTTAGGCAGTAGGGAAAATGGTTTGTTTAGGCTAATGCAGGTACTCTGACAGTCATCTCTATTCTCCCTTTGTTTTCCTTTTTTACTCTCCCCTTTATTTCATAATCCTCTCTTGCTCTGTCTCTCACAATTTACATCCTCATATCTGTGCCCACCATTCTTTTTTTTTTTCTTCTTCCATTCTTCTTCATTCTTCCCATCCTCACCACACCATCCCAGTTGAATGTGACAGCTCTGGACTGGAGCCAGCTGAGTAAGAAGGAGTGTCTGACATATGGAGGCTCTCTGGTGGGAAAGTCCTGCAAGTACGTCCCTGATCTGGCTCTCATGTCCTTCATCCTCTTCTTCGGCACCTACTCCATGACCGTGTCCCTCAAGAAGTTCAAATTCAGCCGCTACTTCCCCACGAAGGTGACAAGACTGGCTTAGTCATCATATCCACATTACTAATGATTGTTTATCAGAAATTTACTGTGTGTACGTATCTTGTGAAAGCACCAACAGTCATCCATGCAACATCTTCACAATATCGGTAGCGAGGTTTACCTACATGGAGAATCGTCCCAATATCAGTATCGAGAAACCAGAGCCAACTAATGTGTCTATCCTTTCTCTTCATTTGTGGTGCCAGTTGAGGAAGCTCATCAGTGACTTCTCCATCTTCATGTCCATCATGACGTTCGTGGGTTTGGACATGTTGATAGGCCTCAAAACCCCCAAGCTGATCGTCCCTACAGAATTTAAGGTACTCCTGATGTTGTAGTTTCCTCCGGACGTTGCGTTTTCCTTCAGAAAATTATGATTTGAAAAGTGAAACATTCTCTAATCGAAAACACAACATGTAGGCAAATTATGACACTTTATAAGCCGCTTTGGAAATTCTGGAAACTCTTGGTCTCTTCATCTTCATCTCTTTCATCTCCTGCTAGCCCACTCGGCCGGACCGTGGCTGGCTGGTGATGCCATTTGGTAAGAACCCATGGTGGATATATCTCGCCAGCTTCATCCCTGCCCTTCTTGTCACCATCCTCATCTTCATGGACCAGCAGATCAGTGCTGTCATCGTCAACCGCAAGGAGAACAAACTCAAGGTAGGTCTGGACCTGGTTACCACTGCATACGGACTTGCTGGTACTGGGAAAAAGTGTCATAAGAGCTGCTTAATCTTTTTGGCTGCGATGAGACAAGAAAAATAATGGAACTGGTCCAGTCAGTGTTGTTCAACTCTGATATGGTGGATATGATCCAATTTGATTGATTACATATTTACTGCAGAATTCAAAACTGGTTTTCTCTGGAAAAAAACATAACCTCAATTAATTCTAATAAGGCATATTAATCAGATTCCACATAAGCAAGAATGCATACATATGTTATATTCTTATTCACATTCTTAATCTTACTGACACCAGTGTAGAGTCCCATGATGATCTAAATGTTGTCTAATGTCTAAATATTGTTATATTATTGTTGGGTGTTAGCAGCTTCCCTATATGTGCATCAGTATTAGCCATTAAAACTAGGATTGGTCAAAAACATATTTTGTGCCAGTATGCGGTGTTATTAATACAGTTTTATGGTTCAATTTGGGTGAAATGCAGTTTAGATGTTGGATATCAAAAATCTGACATACCAGCTGTCAAAACTGTTATGTACTTTCTTTAAATATTGAATGCCAAAAGACTGTTTTTTGAAATATAACTCCACACAAGTATAAATAGCATTTCAAATATATACGTGGATAACTTAAAGTTTTAAAAAGAAAAAAGTCTGAGAAGTCTGTAAATGTTTGCTTGAGTAGTATCTCTGTGTTGGGTGTCGTGGACAGAAAGGCTGTGGCTACCACCTGGATCTGTTCTGGGTGGGCGTGCTGATGGCTGCCTGCTCCTTCATGGGCCTGCCATGGTACGTGGCTGCCACCGTCATCTCCATTGCCCACATCGACTCGCTGAAAATGGAAAGCGAGTCCAGCGCTCCTGGAGAGCAGCCGCAGTTCCTTGGGGTCAGGTCAGTCCACAGACAGAAATGGAAAAAAAAAGAAGAAGAAAAAATTTACAGTTGAAAAAGAAACTATATAAAAAATGTTACCTTTAGGCCACTTTTACCAGTATCAGTGTATGAAATAGATATTTTTTGCCGTACTTTGAAATTGGCTCAATGGATTCCTATGTGCCCTTCCTCAATGTCCAATCTACAGAGAACAAAGACTGACTGGCATTCTGGTGTTTGTTCTCACCGGAGTCTCCATCTTCCTCGCTCCAATACTTCAGGCAAGCCGCCATATGTTCTGCATGAATTACACGGCTTTGTTTTGATTTAGTACATGCGGCTTTGACCCTTGCACTCTTTCTGTTTGCTTGAATCAGGGATGTAGTGAAGGGTAAACCCACCTAAACTCATAACCATAAACCATACAGGCGATACTTAAATCACCCAATGTACTTTACATTTATCGAGGCATGCATATACCACATGCAATATGCATTTAGCACATATATAAATAATGCATACATGTGCCACCTATGTACATACATACATACAAGCATGCCTGCAGTTGCTGCAGTGTCTGGTTGGCAACTGGCAACTGCTACGTAATTCATTTTAATGTCATTTATATACTAAAACTGATCTAACGTACATGAGAAAGAGGAATATAAAGTCTGAATTCATACTGGTCGCTGTTTATATTCTAATGATCACAGAATGTAGTTTACACTCCTTTTTATTAACCACTACTGTACATCACTGCTTGTAATCCATTGTTATCCCTTCACTCAATGCTGAATACCCAAACTGCTCAAGTAAAATTCCTTCCATCAGCTTACATGGTTTTCTGTGCCTTCCTTTTGGCTGTAGTTTATCCCCATGCCGGTGCTGTATGGTGTCTTCCTCTACATGGGCGTGGCTTCCCTCAGCGGCATCCAGGTGCGGTGTATGCCTGCTGCCAAATGCTATTTTTTATAATGATGTTATTTTAGCTGGACACCAGTCCCATCGGAGATATTTCCAGCGTGCAGACAACGCTTTATTTTTAAGTGGCCGGGAGGAAAAAGCAAGCAGAGCTGGTCAGTGCTGTCCCTCACCCACAGAGACTTAAAAAAAGAACAAAAAACCCGCCCCACAAAGTCGAGCTCCTGAGAATTCAATACATTATATATTTGTAAATTCAGCTACTGCAAATTAGGTGGAATAGATTAACTGGAGGAGATTTCAAGCCTTCAAGCCTTGTGTGTGTACAGTGCACCTGTGTGTGCATGTTATTCATGGACAGGTGACTCATCACAACATCCAGTAACAATGTTGCCGACACATTCAGATGAGGTCAAAAACGTAAAGCTTGGGGCTCAGAGAGTGTGTGCTACACCGGGTGCTGTTCGACAGCTTCCCTCCAGTCAACCAAAATGTCACTGCACAGCCTCGCATGCAAATCGCCCCCACAAAAATGAATTTTGAACGAGCTTTTCATCAAATACGCCCGCACGTAATCAACCTTTGCCATTCTAACTTTTCGCCTTTTCTCTACCCCTCTGCCGCTTCGTCGTCCCACATAGTTCTGGGACAGGATCAAGTTGTACATGATGCCGTCCAAGCACCAGCCCGACTTCTCCTTCCTGCGCCACGTTCCTCTGAGAAGGGTCCACCTCTTCACGCTGGTCCAGATCATGTGCCTGGCCGTGCTCTGGATCCTCAAATCCACCTTCCTGGCCATCATCTTCCCTGTCATGGTATGAAACAAAGTAGACTCTCTCTCATTTGGATGCAACAAACACAGCTGGAGGGGACTTGGAGACGATGCAAGTTGGTAAAATACCCCTGTGTGGCTTTTTGAGCCAGTCAAATTTTTTTTGTCTTCTCTAAGGTTTACCTCTTTTTATTATCCGGAGGCAGATCCATGCATAACTGAAAGATCCTTTTTTATTGTATCTTGGGTCACAGAAGAGGCAAAGCTGTTCACAGTTAATGAAGCCATCCAAGATGCATCGAAGGTCCTCCGAGGGTAGCCAGAAATGAATGTGGCTGCATTCAAAGCAAAGTGTAAATGCAATACATATTCAATACCAATGAAAACACCACAGACACAGTAATAATATGTCAAAATGGGTTGTCAGTGTGGATAGAGAGCAAGTTGACCAGGTGGTTTATGTCAGTATTAAAGGATATAAATGATACCATGATCTGCGACAGAGAAAAGTGATTTCACTGTGTATATCAAAGAAGCCTGTTAATGTCACCAGTAAATGTCATCCAGCTTAATCATATCTGGACACAATCTGGATATGAGATGCATGTTAATGTCAGGTGGAAAGGAGACCAGTGTGGCAGTGCATTTTCTGTGTGGGACGTCCTCAGATCCTGGGCTTGATGGGCGTCCGTAAGATGCTGGACATGATCTTCTCCCAGCACGACCTGGCCTGGCTGGACGACCTGCTGCCTGAGAAAGAGAAGAAGAAGAAGGAAGATGACAAGAAGAAGGGGAAGGAGAAGAAGAAGTCCAAACCAGATGACCACGAGGACGAGGTGAGAAATGCGAGCCTCTGCTACCCCCCACAGGAGGCATGGATCATGACATGAAGTTCTGATGTGCTGTCCTCTTGTATTTCTCTACATTGTGTGTGTTTGCATGCAGGACAAGTACCACCCCTACTCCAACTGCTCGCCCAGCTCAGAGTCGGACGTGGATCGCAGGTACTGTGTCCTCAAACTGCACATCCCCTACAAAGACCTCGCCTACCCTGATGCTGCCCCATCTCAGTGGGCAGCACACTGCCAGCCCACACCCAGACACAACCCTTAGAGTGAAGCAACACATAGCCTAGGCACGCAGGCATTGGCATGCAAGTCATACATACGTAACAAAAGTGCATAATTTGAGGTCAATTTGCTGTCATTTAATTAAATCTCTAAATAACTGATATGCAAAACTAACCTGTGTTGCCTCAAAAAGGAAGAAATTCATGTAATCTAATCTAATCTCTCTAATTAGAGTTTAGTAATCTAGGTTTCTGGGTTTTAAAATAATCCAAGATGCGTTGCATCACTTCAGTTTAAACCCAGATTTACACACTTTCAGTTGTAAACATAATTGAGTCAAATTTCATTAAGTTTGTCCACTATATAGGATTATATGTGATTTAACAAAGCATAAACCATTCTCAGAGACAGGGCAGAGATCAGGACAGGGAACAACAAAGTAGCGGACTTTACAGGTAACAATTTCAATGACTGAAAACTGTCATTTTGCTATTGCGACAACAGCTTCTCTACACTGGTCAATTTACCAGCAATGTTGTGTTGCAGAAGTAGCAATTTGTCAGATTGGTTCAAAATTTTTGCTGTCCCATCAACCTCAAATGTACTGCTATTTAAACCCATATTTAATCCCTAATTTAAAGTTATGGAGCAACATAAAAATAGATAATCTGGGTTTACCTATCAGTGAAACCAAGATTAAAATGGAATACTTAAATTTGACCCTGGTTATTTTCAAACTAGGTTTAAAGTTTGGTACAAAAGGATTAATAGATAGACCTTTAATCTTAATTCTTGTTGGTGCAACCCAGCCTAAATGTTATAAAACAATATGCTCTAATTGGAGAGATGTTCAGCAGCCTCAAATAATCAAAGAATGCTCTGTTTTGGGCAAAATACCCTTTTTCTAACTTACCCAGACTGAGGTAATTTGTTGGATGCCATTTTCACCTCTGTATGTCCACTGGTTCCATTCCTATGGGTAACATTTTGTGTTAGCTTAGCATAAAGACTTGAAGTCTACAGGAATCATTAGCCTAGCCCTGTTGAAGTGAAAAAAGAAACCTTACAAATACTCCAAAGCAGTCTTATTTACACAATGTATTGTGTACTACACTGTAATGAAATACATGCCCTGGATTTTTTTTTTATAACAAGGAGTCGTTCAGAAGAAGTTAGATGGTAGGAACTATAATAACTGAACACATATGTTCATTGGTTACGGTTCCTGACTTTTTGTAGTTCCTGCATCTAATTTCTAATTTTCATTTTTTAAGAAAAATTCCAAGACATGTATTTCAAATACACGATACACTGTGTAAATAAGCCTAGCTTATTTACACAGTGTATTTGGAGCTTCTGTAAGGTTTATTCTTTTAATTTAGATGGAGGTAGGCTAATGACTCCTATAGACTTCAAGTCTTTATGCTAAGCTAACATGAAATGCTACCCATAAGAACCGAACCAGTGGATGTACAGAGGTGAAAATAGTATTGAACATCTTGTCTCAGTCTGGGTAAGTTGGAAAAAGGGTATTTTGCCCAAAATGTTGGAGTATTCCTTTAAATTCTGATCATAAACACAACCACTTTGATGGGTGGGAACTCATGCATGCTTCAAGACAAATTATTCATAACTCCATTACAATTTCCCACAGCCACGGTTTCTCCTGGCTGTCATGGTTGGGCTGAAGTGTCATCACTCGTAATATTTTACCATGTAGTCTCCTCTCCATGCACTTTAAAGGCAATGCAGATAACTGTAATCTTATGTATAATCTGTTGAATCCTTGCTGCTACTCTTCCCGTGTCATGCGCTAAATGTCTCTCAGTGTGTGTGCTGCTCCTGCTTTGTAAACATGAATCAGCATATTTCAGTTCTTCATGGATGTGTTTTAATATGTTCTCAAAGGCTGTGACTGCTTGGGGTGAAAGCTTGCATTATGTGATGAATCCAAATGGTGCATTCTGTATAGTTAGCTCTGTGTCTCAAAGCCACTGATTAGGGTTCTTTGTCTAGAACAATATATAGATGAATAAAGGTTAATGATGTCTGATTATGTTAATGCTGTTAAGTCTGTTTTGTATCTCGTAGATCTGGGAGCTTCTTAGTGGATTTGTTCTGCACTAGTTCATATGCTGCTGTATGTGGTCTGCATATTCATCCACATGCAACACGGCATCAGTGTTTTGGTTGTTTCTTTTTCTTCCATGTGCTAAATGTGCTTTGTCGTCTCTTTAATTCCCATATCTGCATGTGAAATACATCCCAGCCCTAGCTTATTTGTGCTGTTTAGAACACTGCCCAAGGAGTCAAAAGCATTTTAAAGGGAAATATTTGCATTTAAAGTACAGTGGTATTTGGGGTAACATTTGGTCCTAATACACAGAGTACATTTTGTGCTTATCAATGCTATGTTTGCCTCTTTGTTTTTTTTTCCTTCTTTGCACAAAGTTATGCAAAGTTTCAGAGTTGCCTGTCATGTCTGCATTGCTTTGAAAGAGGCATGGTTTGGAATGAACACAAACTACAGTATGTGAATGTCTGAGTTATGAATTTGTTTTGTCAGTTGTTGTAAACTGTTGGTTTAATTCATGTAGGCATATTATTTTCACTAACTATGTGCTTTATGCCTTCCTATAATTGACTTTCCTTAAAAGATGTAGAAGAAAACAGTACCAACGTTGGTCACAAAGCAGACAGACTGCCTAGCTTGATTCATTAAACCTGCCCTATAACGTTCCCACATCTAATATTGTTTACCACCAAAACTTCCAAACCTGCTTATATCCAGTAAATTTCTGGGGACAAATGACTGGCAATGACTGACTAGATTTTATTATTTAGTGATAAATTATTAGTCTCAGGTCACCAAAATTTCAGTTTATAGGGAACACTGATTCTGAACGATCTTTTCAATATGGCTTAATCTGCAACAGAATCCTACAGATTTTATCATCCCATGTTTACAATCTAGGATCTGAATGCTACTGCTTATTTTGAGTCACTTCAAAAGAAAAAAAAAAAAAAAGAATTGAACAACATCAAGATCACCGAATCCAGTTTAATAGTGTAGAAATAGACCTCAAATAATGTAAATCCAAACCACCACCAATTGGAAGACAATAAAAGACAGCTTGCATTTTCTTTCTTTTTTTTTTACTCACAAGTATACAGTACATGGTCATTAGATAATATTTTTTAGCTGTTTTCAAGATGTCTAGGTTATATTTTCACCACATTCTCACCAGTTGTGTCACAGTTTATTGATTCTGTATAAACCCCTTCAAGTCTCAGTCCACCTTCCTCTCCCAGAGGAATAAAAATCCTGATTTTTTTTCCCATCAAACTTTATTAATCTCTGCATTTTATCATTACTAATTAAATGCAAAAACATTTAAGCCTGATTAAGGATCTCTGTTATCAATTTTGAAAGACTCAGTTTTCAGATTTAACCTAATCTTATTACTGGAATTCTAACATTCAGCCCTGCTTCCTGGTTGCTGCATGATCTTTGCTCTCCATTAGAGTACTAAAAACCAGAAGATCAAATTTGGACTCACTTAGCCCACACCTTGCCATTCTCAGTTAATGTCCCCATTTATAGTATGATGTTTTTCCTTGAGCTTTCCCCTCACTCAATCCTTTGCTAAACTACAACTCACCAACTCCCTGTTCAGTCCTCAGTAGTTCTCAGCTACTTGTAAGCCTGCAGGTTTTCATACCAACCCCTCTGGTTGATGGAGCTATTTGGCTGAAATAAAAATCTGCAGGCTTCATGTTGCCACATGACTGAGATCTTCTGCCAGCCTCCTTCCCCAGCCCCTCGGTGTATTTGGCTGTGTGTGTGTGTGTGTGTGTGTATGATAACTGGAGCTTGCCGTTCCTCAGCATCACCCTGCACCTGAAGATCTCCTGCCCATCATCTCCGGCCGTCCCCACGGGCCGAGGCATGGCCTGCCCTGTGCCCCAGGTCAAGATCGAGATGGAGTCGGACTATGACTCGGACACAGACCACCAGCGGCACCGGGACATGAGCAGCGAGACCACGTTGTGAACCGCAGGCGCCAGAACAACAGACGGCAAGGTGCGGGCCCACTGTTGGACGCTGTACATAGCCAGAGTGCCGACCCACTGACTCCAATACGAGACAGGTCAAGGTGGCATGGACTGACAGATGTGCACACACTGACACCTCAACAGACTGGGAATGAGATGGTCTTGAAATGGAGGTGCTCCAGTGCATGTGAAAAGGTCAAAATGTCAACCACATCTGCTTTAAAACAGGTACAATTTTTTTTAAAATCCTGACGGCCATAAGCAGGAGATGAGAATATTTATCTGTATGTGGTGTATATGAGAGTTTATGTGAAGATATGTTTATATTTATACATAGTAGTTATATATGATATCATATTATGTAATTAGTCCAAATCTAAACTGAGCTTGAAAACAGTGCAGTCTCCATTCTCATTTTACATCACACTGAATCAGAGCTACATGCACAGGTTTCATGTTTGGTTTTGGGAGTTACAGATTTTTTTCATTTGAGAGTCACACTTTAGAAATGTCAGGGTGACAGCTATACAAAGCCTTTTTATTATGTTAATATAGCCTTTGGTGTTGTTCGGGCATATTTGTGTGTTATGGTGTGTGTGAGAGAATGTGCTGTAGCCTCTCGGATCCCAGAAAACTATTTCTCCTTTTCCCTTTTACCTCCAGTGTAATGCTCGGTATTGCCGATTCTACCCCTAACAAAAAGAAACAACCAAAAGTGATGTTCTGATGTTGCTGAAAAGGATTGATTTATAATTCATACTGTAGTGTAGAGGGTGTGTATATGTTTAACTGTCCCAGAAAGACAAAAAAGGCTTTCAGCACTACAGAATGATGCATATGACTGAACAACGATGATGAAATGCACGCACAAAGGATATTCCTGTATTGACATATAGAGTTTATGTAATTAAAATTACCCAAACAATGTGGACAATGTTTTGTGGTGTTCATTCTTAAATTTTCACTATCCTTTTACTGAGAGAATGGCATTGACTCCAATTGTAACTTGACAATATGAGAACACCGGTAATACACCAACACAGCTGGTCAATAGAAAACACAACAAATTACAGCTAGTTTTTAACAACAGTGCAGTATTCTATGTTCAAACATTGTTCTGAGTTTAAGAATACTGGCTATTGGACACACACTGATACGTACTGTCAAATAAGGCAACACAACATGATAAATGTGTAAAAAGAATATAGACTTTCTTGGGTTTTCAAATACAGTGCAATCACATTCTCTCTATGAATCATCTTTGGCACAAAGTACAAACAATAAATATTTTTGGCCAAGCGTGGGCTGCTGATGGCCAATATACTGTGTTAATATTAAATATTTAAATGCGACCATTTTCATGCTAAAAAGATCCCAAAGAATCACTAGTATTATGTGTTTTACCCTGAATTTGTAACACTAAAACTCTCTGCTGTGACGATGATGATGATAAAATGTCTCAGTGGAATCAATTCAAGTTAAAGTATTCTCATAGACCAGTGTCAGACTGATTAGTTCTATAATAAATATGCAATCAAACGGCATCATATCCAGTATTTTAGAGGTGGACAGCACTAAACGCACAATAGGCTGTCTGATTTTTAATATAAGGCCAATATTGACCTGGAGTCAGTCTAAGCTTTACATAAAACCTCCTGGTTTCACGTTAAGACACAAGAGGCGTTGAGCAGAGCAGCTGTCCCTGAGTGCTTGGTGAAGCCGTCTGCAAAGCCCGGTCCCTCCACTAGCGTCGGCCTCTTGTTGCACATGGGGCAGAGTCTGTTGCGTTCCTGTGACGCTCTCATCCAGATGATGAAGTTCCAGCGTTGGCCGGAAGAGATGGGCAGGGCCCCGTGCATCTGCTGGCCCCGGTGAAGGAGGCCCTCCGTCACCCGGTGTTCAACCTCCGAGCACTCGGTCTCGCTCAAAGGCACCTGCAGGAGGCAGCAAAACCTCCAACATTGACAACAGTTCTGCACTGATGAAAAAGATATCACACACCTAGTTTCATTCAGTAATCTTAGGATTTAAAGGGGACTTTGCTGATGACAATTTCTTTTCTGAATTATTAGGAAGCACTATTCAAATAGGATTGCATATAATCCATCAAGTAATGCTTTATTTTAAACATTTTAATTTCTATAAGTAGTTACACTGCTATATATACACCACCCACCACCATGTATTTTGGTAAAAGAAGGTTGGGCAAATAACAGGCAAACCAGTTTTCAAAGTTCAGTTATTTGCTATAATGATATTATTATTACCATTACTACTACAGCTATAACTGCAGCAGCAATAGCAGTATCAGCAGCAGTTGTAGTAGTAGTAGTAGTAAAAGTAGTAGCAGAAGCACTAGTAGTAGTAGTGACAGAGGTAATTCTAGTATTAATAGCAATACGAGCAGCAGTAGTATCAGCAGTAACAGTAGCAACAGTAGTGGTATCCATAGAAGTTATAGTAGGAGCAGCAGTAGTGGTATTATTAGTAGTATTAGTAGCAGTAGTAGTAGCGGTAGTAGTGGTAGGACTAGCAGTATAATAGCACTGTACTATCCACACAGTCCTGAGTCACCTGTCTCATATCACCAAAATACAGGTTGCCCTCGGCGAAGTCCTTGCCCAGGGAGACGTTGAGTGTCACCTCTGCGTTGTCGTAGTGGTAGCTGAGGTCCAGGTCTTCATGCATGTCATATTTGACCACAAAGGCCTTGTGGCTGTCCAGACAGCGCCCCCCGCAGTCTGGATAGAGCAATGACGTGACTGGAAGGAGATAGCGCTCACGCAGAGGGGTGATGAAGCCCTCGTCAAAGCCCAGTTCATTCAGGAGGATCTGAGCAGAGAGATAACAAGAATATCGAGACTGAGACAGATAATTAGGATGGCCTATCTAAGATTGGAAACTTCATTATTCTGTAACCTGGTCCAGGACAGGATTCTTGGGACTTCTCAAGGTCATGGTTAAACATTTTATTCTTCCCTGGTTTGTTACTGTTGTTTTTCTAAATGATAAAAGAGTTTGGTCTCCACTCCAAATGGACTAGAAACCATGTAATGCAATGAATGTGTTAAAAAAAAGCAGTAAAACACCCTCTGGTATATTTCTGTAAAGTGACATATTTGTATGATTCCCTGATATTTCCTGACTTCCCCAGAGAATTTATCTGAATTCTGTGACATTACAGATATTCCATGGGGATGAGCATCCAAATGTCATGGCACAATGATGAAAGATGAGAACTATAAGCAGTTTTCACCTATAGAAGAAACATACATTACCCCATAGTGGTTCATGGTGTTGGGTCTTCCCTTGGGAGCGGAGGACTGCTCAAAGTGCTCCAGCTCCTCTATCAGCTGCTCACAGAAGCTTTTCTCAAACACACTGAAGCGATACACCCTTGGAGCTTTGACAGAAAGGTGACATGCATTAAAGCTACAATGTACATAGCACTTACAGTGCGTATAGTACATTTCAATGTCAACAAGAAATGTATTATTAAAGGGATCATCATTTCTTTCCCCGTATTAGAAGTAAACTACTATTACTCTGAATAAGACTTTAATCAGTGTACCACCAATACCCAGCTTACTCTGTACATGTAACAGAAAATCAAAACACTTAACCTTCCAGCTCACCTGCTTCTGTCTGCAAGAAACTAAGCAGGCCCTCTTCACTGGCATCACTGCTCTGACAGTACTCTGCGATCTGTTTGAACTCTGGAGCGAGGAAAGACTCCTGAGGAAAGGTGGCATTCAAGCATTTCTCAGCTAATTACACTTACAATGCATTATTAGAGGTGTTAATATCAACAGCTGATACAGCATACCTGTAGATGGTAGACATGAGGATGAAGCGGCTGATAAATGTCCCTTATAGCGGCAGTTCTTTCAGTAGACTTTACACCAAGACACCTGCGCCTTTCTACTTCCTCTGAAATCTAAACAGAGCATTCAGAACAGTATGTAAAAAGTTTAATGCCGATGTAGTTGAGGGTAAACACAGCTATTATTGACCATTGGATTTCAGATTAAAATTGTATTTGGCCTTCAAAACATAATTTTTTTTATGATGATAAATGTTTATAAGGAACCACACACACGCCCACACTTTCTTGCCTTGTTGAGGACATCTTCAAACTGTGGTTCTGTTTCACAGCCAAGCCGTCTAAGCACCTGCAAAACAATAACAGTTGTTACCAGTGGGCGATTTGTTAATCTTTATAAGGGGGTTGGTCCAATGAATGTGGCCAGTGTTACAGAGGTGGTTTGGTCTCGGGGGTGTATTTTCAGCAGCACAGACGCAACTGAATGATCATAGAAATACTATAGCAATATTATAGGAATACTACAAGCAGCAGTGTACGATAGTATAGAATTGAATATTTGAAGTGTATAGGTTAGAGAATATTATAGATCCAAGACGAAACTGACAGAAGGGCAAGACAGAGAAAAGGGTGAGATTACAAATCCGTGTGTCACCTCAGCACCACGGACAGTGCCATGGATTAATCAATACACTGCATGTTTATTCGGGGCCGTGCACACATAGGACGTGCTTGCATGAAAGAACGCGAGTCGCGAAGCTACTGTAGTTTTGACCCGACTAGACGTCAAAACTAGCGAGTTTCACCGTTGCTGTGACAACACGTGAACTTGCAGCCAGCTTCTTAGTAGCAATATTAATATTTGTCCCGCACCCCCGCTCTTGTGATTGGTCACTTGCGGTAAAACTGACAGTGATCAGCGCTGAGTCTCAGCAAAAGTTTCAACTTTGGACGCCATAAATAACAGTAGCGCCCTGTGTTCAAAAACAGCTAGACGCGACGCAACGTAAAAAGACGTCCGACAGATGTTCACAGTGGGAGACAACAAAAAATAGCGCGATTAAATTCAACCACGTCCTCTGTTTGCACGGCCCCTAACATATTCAACAACAACCCCTCTGTCTTTGCATTCTCTCAGCTACTGGGGCATGGAGAGGGGGTGGCAGGTTAACAAGGTTAACAAGGTTACGTGCTAGTAGCTACTGAGGTTCTCCATGGAAATCCACCACTGACAAAAAAATCTAGCTAGCTAACGCTAGGTTATTAGAGAACGTCATCGCTAACTTTCACTCACTACGTGATAGTCCAGTCTGAACTGCTGCTCCGACTCGAAGCGAACATGAAGCTTGTAGTCCTCCAGGAAAATGTTGTCAGTGGTGAAACAGTTACAAGTGTAAAACGTAGACTTTCTATTCTCCTCGTTTTCCATAACCACGTGTAAAAAATACTTTAATGTGTTACTCATGAAAGCATAAAAACGTCCGCACAGGCTGCGGGATTGACTTACAAGTTAGCGAAGTGAGGCGGAACAATACCGGAGGTTACGCATTTTGCCTTTAAAATAATAGCATAGCGTCTTTTTTTCCCTTGTTCTCCCAAAGTGAAGAAGCTTTCCCACTAAACTGAACTAACACTGAAAAGAATGATTTAGTACCGACAAAATCCATGAGATATGATTGTTGCGCCAGCTCCATGAGTTGAGTGCTTTGCTAGATAGTGGATATATAATTCTAAGTTGCCTATGTCTTACATACTAGTGTCTATTTCTGATAGTTCCACACTGTATTATGTCACCTTGTTTAGGCGCGTTTATAACCTGTGAATATGACATACTTTGGACGGGGAAAAACAAGTAGCCCAAGATTAAATTTTGTATTTATTCCAGTTTCTTTAATAATTGTACATTTTTATTTTCACTTTGATACTTGCCAAAAAGCTGAAACACACGTTCACCAATAAGCATTTTACTTTGAATGTTTTGAATAACAGGAAGTTGGTCTCATTTTGGCGAATTTGACACCGTTGTCACCTCGCAGGCAGGTTGTTGTGATCCGGTCATTGCTTACGTCCGATGGGAAACTTCAAACGTTATAACTGTACCCTTTTAGCGTTTATTTTGATTAATATAAAATATTGATACGCATTTAATTTTTTATCATAAGCTAGATTTTTTTTTTAGTAATATTTCATGTTGTTGCCATTTATTGTTTGTGAAATAAAGATGAGAGAGAAACTATAAGATGAATGTAAATGTCAGCAGTCTGGCCTCAAAGAGATTATCAAAACTGTACCTCACCAACTAGTCAAGAACATATGATTGATTATTTTGATTGATTATTGTATCACGCACACAAAAGTGCCCAACCCAAATGGGTTTATAAGAATATTGTTTAAATTTATTCTTAAACGACATACAAGAAGAACCAGTGTTTATCAGTTTTATTTGGAAAACCTGACACGTTATATTGAGAAATCAGCAGTAATGAAGGCTTACAAGAAGACTTAGTTCTCTTGATTTTATAACTAATAACACCTTTAAAAGTGTCTTTAACTGTCTAACTTCAGTCTGGAATTTTATCCCCAGTCATTGATCCTCCCTAACTGGTGGCCTTAGGTTTATGCACTACATACTTCTAGCTTTGTCAAATATTTTTATTCTTACAAAAATGGCTTGAAAACTATTATACAACTTTTTTGAATCAACTTTTTTATGCATGTATTTATACACAAAATTCCTTGGAACTTTTCAATTACCCATAACACAAAAGGGATGGTTACGAAAACAATCTGGGTTTCTTTACCTTAATCATAACATATATAACATATAATAACAAATATACAATTATTTATTTGTTTTTCTGACTGTTTTCTTGTATAATGCTTGTGGTGAGACTAGAAATGTTATCTGTGATGAAAAAGAAAGAAAAAACAAAGAAAAAAGTACAAAGTACAAAATGCACAAAAAGATACATGAACTCAGGCAGCTTTTACCGCAGAGCCTGATGTGAATAGTTGTGGCTCTGTTTTTACATAGACTTGTGATCTGTAAGTCCCTAATTGCAAGTTTGTGAACTGGTCCAAATAGGAAGATCATTATCTTACCAACTAGATCTACATCATGTTATCTAAAAACTTTGTACTTATAGAGGTCAAGCATAGCACATGGTCCAACCTTTATATATATAAATCTTACACAAGGCTCTAAAATGAGAGAAGTGGGAAGATGATTCTGTGTAGATTTTGTGTAAGATGACAGATCAGACAGATATAGTTGGGGGACTCAGATCCTTTAACCCTTTAAAAGTGATTCAAGCTGTGGAGCACCTGATATGGTTTCCATGCAAAAAAACCGATGTGATGGGTTTCTAATCTTTTCAGCACAGCATGAAACGCCTAAGCTCTAATGGTCTTGGACGGATGACGTCAAGGGGTAGCAGATCACTGTCTTGTTATACACTGGCAGCTGCGGTCATGGATCACTATCTTGCTTTACTGGTGCCAGGAGAGCGTCACAGATCAGAACTTGGCTATGTTCTCATCAAACCAAGCTGGCTTGAACTGTGTTGTGCGTTGATCACTGGGGGGCAGTGGTACACCTTGAAGCGTCTACACGGACACAACTGCTCCAAGAAGACCAAGAAGAAGAAAGAGGCGGCGCGATCATGACGTCACTTCAACAAAATGCGGATACCTCCTATTCTGTGTGATTGATACAAATCACACCCCTCATACCCTCTTGCCATGACCCCTGAGAGGCTGTTTTCTTTTGTGTTGATGTAAATATACGTTCATTTTTACACTCCATCTCGGCGTGTGTGTGTTTAATTAGACTGTCAGTTGAGCTCATTTGTGAAGGCTACCGTCTGTGTTTTGGAGCGGAAATGCTAAGTGTGGAGTCGTTGCAAGTGGTTGAAGAGGAGGTGGTTGAATCAAGCTCCAATAAACTCGGTGACATTTATACCTTTGTCGCGAAAGGATGCTTTCCCCAGACAATGAACCCTATACGAAAGAAGAACCTCAAAAGATATGCACAGAAATTCATCATTGAAGGTAAAGGTCTTATTTTAAAAGGAAAGTCGACTGAGCAGACACCTATCTGTCCTGTAGCTCTGACAATGTTCTGGTCTGTCTTGAACATCACCCCAAACTCCCTTCACAAATCTAACAATTTAACACCTCGTAGTTACATTTTTTTTTAAATGAATTGTTAGGAACCACGGGGAAGTTAGGCACGAAGTGGTTCATCAAGCAGCAATAGCTAATCTCAGCCCATTACACTGCTTGCTATCACCCTCACTCAACTGTGTTTTTGGTGGAAGAATGTGTGATTAACAGGCTAGCCACTTCTAAAAGTTAAAATGTTATTGCAATGAAAGTCAATTGGTAAATTAAATGTATGCCGAATTGAAGAGTGGGGTGGGCTTTAGCTGTTTGTTAACATGGTATGTTAACAAGATATGTCGCTTTGCAAATAAGAAAGGCATCATTAAATTCCTTGATTTTTGAATGGAGTTGGGTTTGACGTACTCTTCATACGGGACAACGGGATACATTTGTGGCTAGCTCATTTAACGTTACAGCCCTTTATTGTTGAGCACTGACCACTACCGCTGGTGCAGTTGCAGGTTGAGTGCCTTGCTCAAAGGCACCCTGTCAGTCGTTGTGAACTTGTTTCTCTGAGCTATAGTCTACTGCCATTCATTAAGAAGCAACTTAAAAATTCTTGCAATGTGGTGTCTCATAGAATGTCTCATGCCTTATTCGTTGTGTGTCCAAGATGGGAGACTGTACTATGTGGGCCCTAAGAAAGAAGAGAAGAGGGAGGTGGTGATTGAGCCTGCGAGGAAGAGACAGATTTTCCTTGACTGCCACTTTAATGATATTGGTCATCACCTGGGCCAAAAGAAGACCGTCCACAGGATCCAGAGCAAGTACTACTGGCTGGGTATTGTCAAGGACGTGGTGGATTGGGTAAGTCCATTGAGTCACATTGAGTGGTTGGTTAACACAAGAAGATGATACTGTAGTTTTGTTTAGAGAGTCAGCAGATGACTTTATCACCACAAATAGAGGACCTAACCAGCACACCATCACAGGCTAACAGCTCAAATTCTGATTTCCAGCCTGCATTATGTGCTTTGTGTTTGCTCTCCATTTCAGATAAAAGTGTGTGAGACCTGTCAGCACACAGAGAGGAATAAAAACCTGGCCAGGACTGTCCGGCCTATCAAAGTGGATGCACCCTGGGATATCGTCGGGATTGACATACTAGGTTTGTGCCTCATTGACTTTAAACAGGTGCCATTTGTCCACTCAATCAACTTTTTGCCCCAGTTCCAGACCTAATGGTCATTATTCCATTCTCTTCAACAGGTCCATTCCCAGAGACCCAGCAGGGCAACACTAATGTTACAGTCCTCATCGATTACTTTAGTAAGTGGGTGGAGGCCTTCCCAGTTCAAAAGACAGACGCTCCCTCTGTTGCAAGATGCATTTCTAAATGCATATACAGGTAGAGGCAACCCACAGCAGCTTGATTAGTTACACCAAGGTTGATACAAGGATTTGACCAATATGATGTGCTGATATTTTTGGATTGAATTGACAGATTGCCAATATTCAATAACTCTAAATTTAACCATTTCCATGCCACAAAAAATAACAAAAATAGAGGTATTCCATATTTACACTAAAATGTTATTCCTGCCAGCATGTATAAGCCCTGAAACAAAATTTAGACCATCATAGGACATTAGCACTCCACTGAAAGTCATACTGATGAATCAGTTTTGGCCTGATAGGACACAGGGGGCATTAGTTAGTTCCAATTCAAGAGGCATTTCTGAGTCAGCCAGCCACAGTCACGGCTTTTGCTGCATGTTCATCGTTGTTTGTTTACTCAGCTGACAATGAGCTGACAATAATATACTTGTCGCTTCTGGCTGACAGACTATGCTCCATTTCAGCAGTTTTCTGCACCCTTTCTGCTTCGTAATGAGTGCTGCATTGGTACACCCTATGGAGTGGAGCCACTGCATCTCAGAAAGTGATAGATGATGGGTGGGATAATCATACATGACTTTATAAGTTGCAGTGCTGTCAGGAAGCTTTAGTGATAGTTCAGGTTCTTAGAGTGTAACAGATTCTCTAAATTTGACCTGTCATCTCCTTCCCTGTCTGAGATCGAACGCTTCCTTGGGAGTGTTCTTGTCCAAAATGAGTGAAGTGGATCTGGCCCAGTGTTGCATGAGAGCAAGAAAGTTATATTTGAGTTTTAGACTTGTTGAAATTTGGGGCATCTCCTTCGATTGAAGGAGGACAGACCAAATTGATCAGTCTCAGATCTGAAAGGTCTTTCTTCCCGATACATGGATCTCTGTCTTTGCTTTAAAGGAACACACAAATACGACGACTTTGTGATAAATCTAAATGTTTATTGAAATAGTCTACCAAGTAATAGAAATGAATAAAGCAAACTTAATATACAAATAGGATGCGTGAATGAATAAACGTATGAATGAGGGAATTAAGTTATTGCCAACAGAATGAATGGAATTAGAATTAGAATTAAACGAGTCAAAACGCAAAGGGTCAAATAGTACTAACTAAAGCCAATCGAAAGGGAAATAATTTAGGGTTAGTATTTGCGTCAACTCTCAGACAGAGCGCATGGAAGATGGTTGGTTTCCTACTGTTTCAGCAGCGATGTACTGTAGGGCTGATGAGGAGGTGAACTTCACGAAGAGTGCTGAGCATGGCGAGGCGCACTCGCGATCTTGGGGTTGC
>OMLF01020239.1:12539-35673 GCA_900302615.1 Holocentrus rufus
CAAATGGATAAAGGGTGTGGAATTAAAAAAAAGTTAGAACTAATTATAAGCAGACAAATCATAACATTTTTATACAACTGGAACTGATTTTATGAAGGCACAGTCTATTGTGTGAAGCGCTATACTACCAATTATTAATAATGTATTACTTACAGATGCACAGACATTGCTTTTAAACTTGAAGTACAAACTATGATTCAACTGTTTGCACTATCATTTGAGACTCTCAGCGTCTCCATGCTACTGTGTCTTTTTTGCAGAACAAGCAGAAAAAGGCACATTTACTCAGCACATATGAAAGTGAAAACCAAACAATCATGGTATCACGCTGCAAGCAGATAGATTAGCCTTTGCCAAAAGTGTCCGGGCCTTACCATAAATAAAACTAAGCAAGGCAATAGCCAAGAACATGCGGCTCCAGCCAGGGATTACTGAGTTACACCTCTACCCCCCTCCACAAAACAGATAGCCATGTCCAGATTCCCTTTAGACTCCTGCCTCTTTAAACAGACAACACTGGATAGCCCCAGAGCACAAGGCCACAGCCAGCGTGCACACAGGGGTCAGGCCACAGACGCGCAGTATGGGAACCTGAGCTGCTATAACGCCTTTAAAAGGCACAAAGGGAACATCATGGGTTAAGTGAAACAGAAACTCTGAAACTGTGAATTTATCCACAGGAGGAATACTTTTTTACATGCAGTTAAAAAGACTAAGTGTAATGACACTGGGCTCCGGTTGAGCTGATGCATATGGTGAAAGACATCCTTCAGTGGTGTAATCTCTTAGTTTATGTAATATTTGACTGACTAATCTTTGTCATAATAAATGGCACAATCGCATTTGTAAGTTACAGTTAATTCCCAGTTAATTAAGTCGAAGAACACAGCAGGGTGATTCTGTATACATTGTGATAGGTATAGTTCAGTCTTATTGACATGATACACTTTATTAAATGAAGGTGAAATGATCTTTTTTTATTTATTTATTTTAATTTTTTTATTTGTTTTAATGAAGGGACCAAAATAAATAGTCTGACACTGAGAAAATGTTTCACAAATTGTTATGGTCACAACTGAAATGCTGCCTAAGTACCTGAATGAAAAGAACCAAATATACACATTTATGCAGTCCTTAAAATAAGTCCTTAAAATAAAATACTTTTCTAAGAGGTGAGCATTACAAGCAAACAGTATTAAGGCAAGATCAAATAAAAGCCCTGCAGAACAAATACAGAAATCTCATTTTGAGCCTGTATGTGCCTTGTAGATACAACGCTGCACAACAAGCATGTCATTCAAGCTACAATATAGTTATTTTGAACAATAAATACGACCTATACAACCTTGATGACTTGTGTGGTCAATTTGCTACACCTGACAAATGTCTTATCATCATATTTATTCATCACAAAGTAGGATGTTGTCTTTCCTATTTTCTGTATTCACAGTTGTGAAGCTGCACCACGTGTACAGGTGTTTCGCCACTGTATTTTTACAAGCCTCAGTGTTGAAGCATTGCTGGTTTTCTTTTTTCTACAGAGCTGCTTCTGTCAAATACAACCAAGGACAGGGAAAGCTTTTCTGCTGTCAAGCAGCCAAGCAATTACTCAACATACACTTTTGGGAGGAAAACCACATCACCAGTGTTAAACTGTAGCTTACCTAAACTAACGTATTACAGCATGTTGTGACGGCACATTACAAGATATTCTGGGAAACAGATGGAATCAATTTCTAGAAGCTTATAGTGCAGGTTTAAATGGAAACTGCAAGTTAAATTACATATTTTTAGAACATCCACTTTATCATCAGCAAGAACCTTTTGATACTGCACAGGTATTTTTCTTTGCCTAAAGCATACTGAGGTGCACCCTTTATATTTGGTCAAATTTAGGAGTAGGGTTATGATGAGCATAGCCCATAATGTTAGCCTAAACATAAAAAACATGCAAGATTCAGTTTAAATATAAGAAACAAAGAGATTTGGTTAGTATACAGAGTGGTTTGGACAGAAATGCCACTAAAATCCACGACCTGTTTTGGCCCCACAAACATGAGGCAACTGAAACCGATAACTCAGTATAACTTAAAAAGACAGTAATGCAAATGGATATTTCAGAGATTGCTATTGATCATTTTGCTGGGTGCCAATGAAGGCTGATAAATCACAGTTATTTTCCTGAGAAAAAGACAGAAGGCATATACCTGATAACACATACAGAGTCAAATGAGGGAACTGCAATTAAGGGTTAGACTTAATTATGTACAATGTGAAATACCCTGGTGTTATTCCAGCTATTGTTTGCCATTCAATTTAACCAGAAATTTGTTTTCACATGCATTAGGGCAAAGTAAAGAAAGCCACCGGCCAGGTGAGTATAGGCCTTGCTGTATTTGGCATCATTGGTACTGATTAAATAGATGAGGTCAAACTTAGTTTATGTCTGTTTAGTTTTCTGTCCTTTGGAGCCTTCTGGGCAGTCTGGTTGGTCTTGGTTTCCTTGCAGAAATCGTAGGATCTTCTCAATCGTGGCCTCCTGATACTCATGGGACCATCTGTATCAACAGAAACCAACAGACATGAAGATGTGTATTACAAGCAGAGCAGTGGTCTACTAAGTGAGATTTTACACGTGAACACATGTGCCACAAACAACAAAAACGTATACATTGTTAACATATAGTCATTGATTATTAATGAAGAATACACATGGAGCTTTAAATGATTAATAATGTTGGTATTGAGTGGACTGGCTGGAAAAACAAATTAGACTATTCAAAAATCTGTTAAAACTCAAGATTTGTCCACCTTTTGTGTTGTGAACTATTCAACAAATCCCACATCTATTAAATCTATTTTGTGATTAATTAAATGTAACGTATGTTTAATATATGCAAATCAGATCATTAGAAACACTTCTTGGACAAAACATGATGAAATTAACCACAGAATAGGCTGGCAATGAGTTTAAATAGAGTATTAACCGTAACTCACTTTATGCCATTGAATTTGAGTATAGATCTCATGTCCTCTGGCAGAGACGTGGGGTCAAGCCATGCAAAGTTATCTGTGACAGGAACAATGTTCTTCTTGCCATTCAAGGCTGTGACGATTTCCTGCAAAAGAAGGAAGAAATCCCCTCAGTCACTGGAACACTGAAAAATAGCGCCAAGGGTACAGGCGACTGGATCACACTAAAATCATAAGCAGCTGGAAAATGGTTTTATGTAGTCTGATCCCTTGATTCAGGTTTGATGTCTGTACTCAGTGTTTCAAATACTCAGATATGGTGCACGAATGTGAGGCAGGAGTGATAAGATTGTATAAAGAGTTAAGCCAGCACCCTTTTGGTCATTCTGCAGTCTGGTTTTCCATCAGTGCCGGTCTGCCCAGTGATGTGGGCGACCCTCTCAATGTCATCCTTTATATTATTTATGGCTTTAATCGACCTCTTGAGGTTACCAAGTAATTTCTGCAGCCATAAATATATGGCAGCAGCATTGACTGGTCTCTAATACAGGCTACAGTTGCCTGCAGTGAACAGAAATATAAAACTAAGATTGTCACGCTTGAATGCATAAGCAAGCTACATAGAGTATGAGTTTCTGAAAGCCAAAAGTCTCAGCATGTGACACTGATTTTTGAACTGATTTTTCAGATTTTACTGTAATGAAGTACTGCTTGGTGAATCATCTGCATGCCAAATTTTGTTTGTGATCAATGAAATATCTGAAGACTTTGTCAACAGTGTATCAGTTGGTGACAGGTTTACATATACCAAATGCTCATCAGTAATAGTGGCAAAAATGAGAGCAGGTAGATTCACCATTAGTGAGGCCTAAGGTGGCATCTGGGAGGTTGCAAGAGCAGATTAGAGAGCCTGAAATCACTGTGCTTGTGTAAGAAAAACATAGTCCAAAAAGTATAAATTCCAACATGCCAGTTCTCAGGTGTTTTGTCACAAAACTAACTTAATCAGCTGACATTAACCGATAATACATATGTATCATATGAGCGTAAATTATATATTATTATAGCATATATATATTGGCCAAAATACAAACAAACAGTACACACTCCAGTAAAAAGCACTTGAGTAAATTAAAAATCTGTTATCATTAAATAGTTTGTCCGGTAGACTCCATTGTTAACAATACTTTGTGTAGCAGTAAGTTGGCAGAGTATTGTTTCACAGCATTAAGAAGTTTATTGTTTCGCTGTAAAATATCAAGCCTCAAGTACATATCTTTATTGCAACTATTTGATTACCAAATTTGATGATTGCTTGATACAAATGTGTTTGCATGTATAAAAAATATCAGCCAATATATCATTAACAGAACTCTATTAAAAACAGTGCATTTTAGGTGCACTGGTGCACTTTGATAACAGAATGTGGTTTTGTGGGATTGAAAGATTAAAGAGAAAATTAGTACATGTATTCAATGAGCCTGCAATTTCAACATGGAATTCCTCAGATATAGAGAATGAAATAAGTCTGACCTTGTGCACCCAGTCCTTCATGGCAGTGTCACCCATGCATTTGTCGAGCGCGTTGGCAGAAAGGACCAGGATGAAGTTACGTGCCCGCTGTACGCTTTGGATCAGCTTGTCTTCAAATTTGCCGGCCTCTAGCTTCTCCACATCTATGAAGACACTGAATCCTCGGACTTGCAGGTGCACCTTCAGAAGGCTTGGGGGGAAGAGAGGGAGTGAGAATGAGAATATGACAAATTAAACTTTAGTACAAGCATGGACAAATGAAGAAACAACGTATAAGCCATTTCTTGAGATATGTGCCCGGTACATGCGATGCTTTTAGTCAGAGCTGCATCTTACATCATTTACATTATGGGTGATCTAAAAAGGACAAAACATCAACACTGTCAGTGTTATTGCAGGACCAGAGTGAATTTCATCACCACTTTTGTCCTTGCCATTCTATGTGCCCTGTGCTGTTGCCACCCTTCTTCTCTTGTTAAATGACCTCCTCCTCCTCTCTTTCACTGCTTCCGTCAGTTCTGACCTGGCCAGCTGGGAGCCGGTAGTCCTCCGGTAGCTGATGAAGACATCGGGGCCTAGAGGCTGGGAGTCTGTGAGGCAAGGTTTGAAGGGCCTGCGAGTAGCAGCCAGGATCTTGGCCCGGTGGACGCCATTCTCTATGCGGCAGTCATACTGGAGCTGCTGGTCAGTCAGGGTCTGGATGTTATTGCGATCCACTCCTGACTGGACCAGGCCATAGGTATACTGGCGGAAACGAGGGTCCACCTCAACTAACCAGTCCGCCATATTGTTTGGGTCACATGTGGAGTAGTTGGCGTAGGTCTTCAGCACGCGCAAGTCTCTCAGGAACCTGCAGGATAGGACAAAATGGTGGTAAATAAATAAATGGAAATAAATGGAGATAATATTTTCCAGTGGGTTTAACTTTTATTTAGATCCTCATCCTGAAAGCTTTTCATAACGTACCTCTTGCGCGTGAGGCCTACAGTCATGCCCAGGTCAGTGCTCAGATCTTGGTCTGTGATGTTCAGCAAGAGGTCTCCATCCACCTGTAACTCCTATAATATGAGACAGTTAAAACATATAAAGCATATATGATCAATAACTATACAGATCAATCAATTGCCTGATAGATAGATAGATAGATAGATAGATAGATAGAATTGTTTTCCCTAATTAATTTCTCTGTCAAGCAATTAAGTTCTTCGATGTTACACACCTGAAAACGGTCACAATAAGAACTGAGGCCAATCTGCTGGAGCCAAGTCTGCACCTCACAGCTCTTCCAGTTGGGCACAGATGACAGGATACGTCTTGGCACTTCCTCACCCATCATACCCAGCGCGCGCTTGGCAAGGGAACAGGCTGTGCCATTACTGGAGTACATAACGATTCTTTTGAGGCTCTCTACTGCTCCAATCTCTTGAAAGATCTTGGATGGAGGACAAATAACAAGTGGTTCATGTCTGCTCATAGCGACCTTGAGATTTAGCCACAATAAAGCCTCTTATATTACCTGTAACTCTGAGCTATATGGAAAGTGGACAATGGCAATACCTTGGTGTTGCGCTGGCGGGACTTGATGCTGGTCTCAACACAAAGGTAGAAGGCGGCAATGCACTTCCCCTCCAGTCTTGTCCCATCGAGCAATGGCAAGAGATGCTGTAGATCCGCTGCTGTCCTTCCCTGCATGGAATCGGCACTGTCCAGTAAGCTTCGTGCAAAGTCATCTGGGTCCAAAGATGCAATGAATGGCTCTACCAACTCCAAGGTCCCAGATTTCACCACCTCTTTCTCAATTTCTCGGTTAGCAGCTAGTGTGGCTACAGCCAGGCATGCATGGAAGCGAATCAGCTCATCTTCTTTGGAAAAAGCCAGTGGGAAAAGCCACTCGGCTGCCTGTTTCTCTATCATCAATCGCTGGCAGCGGTGGCCTCCGTACATGGCACAGTTGGCTAGGGCCACAGCACAGTGGCGCAGCACGGTGGGATCTGTTCCTCGGCACCAGAAGAGGAGGGCATCCAGAGCACCATCAGATATGAGCTGGACTGATGTCTCCTCTGTGTGTTTGAACATATGTTCCAGGATCCCTGAGACGCTGCGTGCCAACTGGGCATCTTCCTGCTCTCTGGTTAGGTTGAGGATGACCCCCAGCCCCATGCGGGCTACGTAATCTCTGTCAATAGAAGTGTGTAAGAAATATGGTTAGAAAACTCAACTCATAATCTATTGTCTAAAATTGTGTTAATTCAACCCTGAACTCTAAGCCTAAAGTCAACAACACTGCTGGTGTTTATAAGTCCAACCACTATTAACACTGGAAATTTTGCTGTGAGATCATAACTAATATTAAGAGATTATTATCAAGTATACGATACTGAACAAATTAAGCATAAACAGGTATTTATATGTGATAGCCTAGAGCAGAAGTTTTTGACTTTTTTATGTTCTGAATGCCCAGGTTAACTTTCATTAAGCCACAGACCCCATTTGAAGTTATTTTGCCCTATAGGACCCTGATACAAAAAGATAATTTGGTTTGTGTTAAGTGTTTAGATGTCATACTTGAATATTGACAAACAGATCTCATCAAACAGAGTGGTGAGATCAAAGTATAATGCAAAAATAACTACTCATACATTTTAGTGTCCAAATGTTACCAATTTCTAATGAATTAAGCTATATTTCCAAAAATAATTTAACAAGTCGTCATTTTGTTGAGGAGCACTTTGAAAACCAATGACCCAGTGTGTCTTGAAAACATCAACAAGATAATAAAATCAGTGTAGGTCACATACCTGTTCTCTGAGACCAGTATCTGCTCCAGCAGTTTTGCAGATTCATAGGTGATCTCCACAGCAGGTGTGTTCAGCAGCTGCAGCAGCAGCTCCAGGCCACCATCCAGCCGGATCCTGTTGCAGATCTCTTCGGCCACCTGACGCCCTACGGTGGGCAATACCCAGGCCTCCTCCACCAGCTGAAATGTCTCCGCAATGGCCCTGCGGGTCTCATCTAGATCGGAGGTATCTTTGGCTGACTTCAGTGTCTTGATGGCGGAGCGCAGGGCGGGGAGAGAGCTCTCTAGCACTGCCTGTGCGTCGGCGCTGATGCCAGGAGAGACCGCTCTGGGGTCCGCAGAGCCGCTCCTCCGGCTCTGAAGTCGGCTGACATAATCTGGGACTGTGAGTCTTTCGGAGCTGAACATGATGGAGAGATGTCGATAGAGCCTCCACAGCAAGAGTGTCAGAGAAAAGAGCATCTACCGACTGACTGACCAGGCCCAAACAACTTGAGGCAGAGATCAATAACACATCGGCTATATCATCTGTGTGATACTGGAGTGTGTAGCATAGATGCTCAAGTGTGTTTTGTTTACAAGGGCCTCCAAGCCTGGGGAGTTAAGTCTATAATGTGCTGCCTGCTTTGTAAACACGATTACTCCCTTCTTCCGGTGCGTCAGGCAGGCCTCCAGCTGGATTCCCTGCTGCAAATCAGAAGTGACAGCTTTCAGAAAATTGCATCACCTCTCCCTGATGTCACCCTGCAAAATAAGCGGATGAATATTCACACATGTCGCGTCATAAGCCGGTCGGTGCTGTCGTTCAGAGCAGCCTTTCCTTTTCTTTTGTTTCTCTTTAACAAAGCCGTTAGATGACTCATAAACAACTCACCGTAATCTTATGGACCTCTGTATGTCTTGCGGTGGGTCCGTACAGAGATGACGGCTCACCACTGCGTCTAGGCTCGATCCCAAATTAGCATACAGCAAATCATTGTTTTCCAAATAAGTGGAAAAACACACAATTGTTGTCTCTCTCTCTATCGGCTGAGGTTATCCAGACAAAGAAGGCCCGTTGTTCACACATTTCACCCCGAAGAGCTTTTCCGCCCCTGACGCACAATAAAACCCAGTAAAATATGATTCCGGCGCTCCCAAAATATCCCTTCTCGCCTCACATCCTTTGGTCAGCATCTCAAGGTGCATCCTCGGGGTTGGACCGCCCACCGGCTACAGATACTGAAGGAAACGAAAACCTCCCCCTCTGCATCAGAGCATGGAGCAGACTCATCCCCAGAGATTTGTGTGTAAAACATCGGCCCCCTTGTGGAGATACAAGAGATAAACCTGTGTGAGACCCACACACACACACACACACACACACACAAGCACGCACGCAGGCACGCAGGCACGCAGACACATACGAATGGCCGGGTATTTATTTGGAAATAAATTGATAACAAAATTAGTTAGGCTAAATGGAAATTGTTAAGGACACCCGATAAGTATTTAAAGGTTTACCTGGACAGCAGACGTTGATAAAATAATTTACTCCAGTCAATTAATTACTCGGAAATAAAATGGAAACAAATTAACACGAAATTTTATATTTTACAGCATTGAATATTAGACTGGGTTAGTATTTATATATTATTATATAATTAGCCTATACATTATATATTTATTACGTATATTTATATTATATTAAGTATTTGTATTTATAGGGAAAGATGTGTGGGTTTATTTTACAGTCCTACAGTACATGTTTAGTGCACAAAAGTAAGAAATAGCTTCGAGTTAGCACTTTGACATTTTATAGATACAGCCAAGTTAGACTTTGAGCACTGAGGAAGAAAGTACTTTTCATTTATAGAGGAATAAAGGTGACTTTAATACTTATGTATTTTCTAGGAAAATATTTAGTACTTACTACTTAATTTACTGGTGCATATAAAAGCTGCATATCCTGTAGACACACACACGGGCTATTCTAACAACTTTGGGGTTATGGCTAAAACCAGCCTCAACAGTTTTTGATTTAACCTTTGGGAAAACTAAAAAGTTGGTGCCAAACAATCTGAGACCTGGCTGTAAACTCTAATGCTTACTGGAAGCCAGTGCAGCGATGTGTAATGCATTCAATAAATTTTGTCCTTGTCTTAATGAAAGGCAGCTGCTCCACTTTTAGTTTTGTTTTAAAAAGTATTTATACTGTAAAAGTCTAGCCTACTTGTAGTAACAGCACACATGTTTAAGAGAGCATCTTATCTTAAAAACATTTTTTGTGATGACAGACTGTATCAAAGGCTGCACTCATATCCAACAGTACTAACACACTGAACCTTTTTACACTCATATCAGCTCTAAGGTCACAAACTATCTGGGCAAAAGCTGTTTTTGTTTTGTTGCTGCATGACAGCCAGACTGGAAGTTGCCGTAGACATTTGTTTCATGTTGAATGGTTAAATGATATTTAGAGACCTTCTCAAAGCTCTTGCTCTGAAAAAGGAGATTAGATGTTTGCCAGTTATTACTTATTACAGAGGTCAGACTGTTCTTCCCAGTGGTTTGTTAATAGTTTTGGGTGAGTTCAGGAAAAAAACACAGTATATTACAAGACGGTGTTAGTGACTTTCAGTTCTTCATCACATAGGCAATTAAATCTTCAGGTCAGGACAGGTGGAGGACTTGAGCTACTGTACAACCTCATCAAGTGCTTTGGAATCAGAGTTAAGAGACACAAAACCAGCAGAGGTGCATCTACATGGAGAGAAAAAATCTCAGATTTTCTTTTTTAAGGTAAACTTTAACAAAGTTAAAGGCTATAAATGTTACGGTTTTGAATGAATGAAGCATATTTAGAAGCAGAGAAAATCACATTTGAAATAGAAAGTGGTTTGTTAAATAGATTAGCAATAGAGGTGAGAGAAATTTGTGCATTGTGTTGTTATCATCAGCAATCCTGGGGAGATGTCAGCAAGTTTCGGTTCCTCAATGCAGCTGTGCTGTGTCCTTCCAGATATGGTGAATTTGCGGTGCAGATGTTTAGCATTTGCATTCAGCTTTCAGCAATCCATCATCAGCCATTTTATTGATTCTACATTCATTCTAATAATATTTTTTTGTCCAGTGAATGTGTTTACTGAAATAATGATGTCTTTTCTAGGCTGATTCTTACATTTTCCACAGAACCATTACATAATGAAACTGTGGGCAGTGTTCATTTCTGGAACATATGAAGTGTAGCCATATGAAGTGTGAGTGAGTAAAAATGAACGCTCACTCTATGATTATCTATCTATATAGACAGATAGGCACAGACACACACGCGCGCGCACACACACACACACACACACACACACATTTGGACATACAACATACATAGTGTGGGGTCCAGGGCTGTCCCCTTTGCTTTGTTAGCCCATTAAACTGCTTTAGGTAAACTACACAAGGCTGTTACTTTGCCCTGCACACTGAGGCCCTTCAGTGACGCCACACAATCTAAATTCAGGCCAAGGCCTGTCTTATGAACAAGTACACCAAATAAAGGAATGGAGTGTTTTTCAGTTGTAACACAGGATGATGTTTCTGATTGATAGGCTCAGACTGCAAAGAGGCTTTTCTATTTAAATAAAAATGCAAAAGCTAAGTGGTCAGAGGATAACAGTGTGCTCAAACTTCTGTTGTGTGTGATAAGTAGTTGAATGGTTTTCTGTTGCTCCCTCCCTTTGTGTCTGCCTCTCTCTCTCTCTCTCTCTCTCTCTCTCTCTCTCTCTCTCACCTCTCTCTCTCCCTCTCTTAGTGTGTGTTCTTTGCCTGAGCAGAAACAGCTTTGCAAACAAAGTTTAAGTAAACATGGACGTAGGGTGAATGACACATGTTTCCAATGATTGGTAGCACAAGACCATCATTACTTCTCTGCTCAGTTCACTCACATCCACAGAGACACCATGAGGTTGTGGGCCGTCCTGCTGCTAGCTCTGCTAGCTGCTGCTTTTGCTGAAGAAGGTAAGTACAATGTTAAAAAATCCACTTTACTTTTGAGTATACAGTGATATGAAAAGTTTTTTTGCTGGTAGGAGATTATATAGCCTAAAGAGCACTCTGTATTATTTTTGGAAAACTGAAGCAGTACCACTTTTTATGATAATGTGCTTACCTCAGTCTCTCGAGGGGCTGTGGGTGTACTGATTTAAGGATATGTATAAACATAAAGCCAGCCCTATAAAAACACATACAATATGTATTTTTAATTTCCATCAGTAGCACTGATTGATTATTTGATTAATCATTTGTCTCCACTCTGTCTCTTCATCTTAAGAGTCCTGTATGGGCCGCTGTGAGAATGGTTTTGACGCTCAGAAGAAGTGCCAGTGTGATTCTATGTGCAAGTATTACAAGAGCTGCTGCGCCGATTATGAGACCACCTGTCGTATGATTAGTAAGCTGCCTCTCTGCTAGAATAGTAATCCACTCAGTTATATTGTAAATATAATGGAACCAAAGATGTTTTACACATTGATATCACTTTCCCCTCAGCACGTGGGGACACATTTGTTTTTGCAGAGGATGATGATGATGGTGACTCTTTGGGCCGCAGTTCCACACCAGTCCCTGGACGTCTAGTGCATGATGAGTCTCTTCCTGTTAGCCGTCACCAGCTCAAACCCACACGTCACCCCAGTCCAACCTCTGCCTCTAAACCACAGAAACCGCCAGCAACAGAACCAAAAACGACCAATGCCACAGACGTACCAGAGACCATCACTCAAAACGTCCCAGTTACACAAATGACACTCAAGTCACAGATTGTCGCTACCACACAGAAGGCTCCCATCACTCGTGAAGTACCTGTGACACAGGAAGCACTTGTCACAACCACAACCCCGGCCACAACAGCCACCACCAAACCCCCTGACCCAGATGCTGAGATCTGCAGTGGGAGGCCTTTTGACTCCTTTATGCAGCTAAAGAACGGCTCCATCTATGCCTTCAGGGGTAAGTGACTGCAGGAAAATAAAAAAAAATATAGAGTTATAAATGGCATTGGTAATAGAGAGAGTATGTTAAATCCACTCATCAAAACTTGGCATTTCACTCAGAGCAAATTGATTGCTCTTAAGAGTCTTAGAGTTTATCATGGCATTTAGCGTAGTCGCACAAAGTGTACATTTTGTTATGGAGGATTGTTATGGTAGTAAATGATCATCTGTTGTGGGCGAATGTACCTGAGAGCTGTGTGTGTGTCCTAGGGGACTACTTTTTTGAGCTGGATCAGAAGTCAGTGGTCCCTGGATATCCCAAGCTCATAAAGGATGTGTGGGGCATTAGTGGGCCCATTGATGCTGCCTTCACCCGCGTCAACTGCCAGGGCAGGACCTATATTTTTAAGGTAGGGAACTGAAATCATTCAGATCAACTCAGTCTACCTCTGCTCTGATTAGAAGTAACGCCTACAATGACCAAAACTTTCAACAGGGAAACAAATACTGGAGGTTTGACAATGGTGTCCTGGATCCGGACTATCCCAGAGATATCAGTGTGGGCTTTGACAATATTCCTGATCATCTGGACGCAGCTTTTGCCCTTCCTGCCCCCAATCACCATGGCAAAGAGAAGGTCTATTTTTTCAAAGGTACAGACAGACCTCATGCTCAGAGTCGCTATTTATCTGCATCTAATCATTGCTAAACAGTTACAGTTTTGTACATGTGCTGATGTGAAAACTCATCATATATCTTACACAAAGTTGCTTGCATGTCATAAGATTTTTTTATTGTTTTGGTTTCACCAGGGGATCAGTATTACCAGTATGAGTTCTTGCACCAGCCTTCACATGAGGAGTGCATCACCATGTCTGAGAGTTCTCCCTCCTTGTTGTTCAGGCGTTATACCGACATGCACTACAACAACTACGAACGCTATTTCAGCGAGCTCTTCTCTGGCAGTGAGTGGTGCAAATATGGATCATTTGTGTCTGTATGTGTTTGGGGGAGCAAGTTGAATGCTGTCAATTTTGCACTGATCAGTTTTTATCTTCCTTAGTGCCACAGCATCATAGCGGTCACCACTTCATCAACAGGGACTGGAAGGGCATTAAGTCACCAGTGGATGCTGTTATGGCTGGAAGAATCTACGTTGGCCCTTGGACCCCACCACCAAGACGCAACGACTACCGGTTTGACCAGCAGTGGGGTCAACAGCAAGGCCAGCAGTGGAACCAGCAGTATCAGCAGTATGGACAGCAATGGAACCAACAATATGGGCAACAGTGGAACCGTCGCAGGCAAAGCCGTTCGCCCTTCTGGGAATCCTTAGCTGAGCAGGGGATGGCCATGGGACAGGGCTATGCTGAGAGAGGGATGGAAATGGGGCTAAGGCTGGCGGAGAGGGGGATGGAAATGGAGGAGAGGCTTGGGCGAGGCTGGAACAGGCAGTGGGACCAAGACTGGGATCAGGACAGACGGAGGGATGGGAACCGCCAATACAATGGCAATTACGACTCCAGATCCAACCGAAGAGACGACAGAGCCTACTGGGATTTTATCAGCAGGAGCCAGCCTCTACAGAGTGTCTATTTCTTTAAAGGAGGTAATGCATCATAGAAAGCACAAAGCCTTAGTATTTGATGAGTGAATGCTTCCATAACGAGTTCCTTATAGCAAGTTCTGCCTGTCCCTTGATTTCAGTGATATATCGTTGGATGTTTTACACAATATAACTGACAACTTGTTTATTTGCGCTGCATGCTGGCATAAAGACAGTGATGACACTTCCAGGGTGCAGTTTTTTTTTAAACATACTATGTTTATTTATCTAGAGGTTTCCTCATCACAGCTGGAAGTCGTCCAATACAACAGCCTGTTCCCAATGTCTTGCTCATTCACATTTTGACTGTACTTATTTTGGAAGTGAACACTTAAAGTGAATATTTTAAAGCCAAAGAACCATCTGATTTTTATATAAAAAAATATTTATCCTTTAACTCTAGGATAGTATTGTGACATATTATTGTTTGTCCCATCACTTATCCCAATGCTTATTTTCTGTGTATTTTAGATAAGTACTACAGAGTGGACTTGAGGACCAAGAGAGTTGACCCTGCTGTTCCCCCATATCCCAGATCCATCGCCAAATACTGGCTTGGCTGCTCAGACACCGCTGGGGCAGAGAAGTAGCTGTTTCATTCCTCAGTAATCACTTTGGAAATGTGTTCAAATGATGTTAGGCAGTGTACATCTGAAATTATATGTAGTTATATAATTTTTTTTGACTCTGTATAATATAAACTGTGTATAAGAGAACATTCTTTCTCAATTAAACAGGCTGCACTGTACTGGTTGTTGAAAGTGTGTCAATGCATCCCACAACTACCCACTCATCAACATTAGCCCATATTGGAGATCAATAGTCCACCATCAAAATTCCACCCACTGCTTGCCATGGCCAAAGTTCAACTGGTTGATTTTCTAAACTCTCTCAACTTGCCTAATCTGCGCTCATTATCAGTTCACCTAGTTTACTACAAGATTGCAAAATAAGTCCCTGAACTGTCCTTTATAGCAGTCTAACACTTATATCACGTCCAGGTTTCCGAGACCACTCAATTTGTGGAAAATACCTACATTTCTTGTCAAGAGCTTAGGTTTTGCTTAGGATTTGTTTTTTTTTGTTGTTGTTTTTTGGGTTTTTTTTTTTTTTTTTTTTTTAGAAATTTACAATGCCCTTCTGTTTTTGTGCTTTTTGGAGTAATCAGTAAAATTTTATTCAAGTATTTTTTTGCTAAAATATTGCAGGTGAGGTCTTAGTGAGGAAGGGAGGAAAAGAAAAACACTTAAATTGCAGTTATGTGGGATTTAATTTAGCAATATGCAACTCTCCACCAAGAGTAGTGGAAAGAGTACTACAATGTCCTAAGTACAAACATTGTTTCTTTGCTGATATTTTACAAGAAGTAAAATTCCTGGTGTGAAAAACTACTTAAGTAAAAGTAAAAAGTAGTTCATTTAAAATGTACTTAAAGATACTCAAATAAGTACAAGTACTCAAAAGAGATACTCAAACAGTAGCGTGAGTAAATGTTAGTAACTTAAATCTTTGTCTTATAGTGACCATTTGGGGATTCAATGTTATCATCAGACTTTGACTGCATGACACATGGATCAAAATGTTTGACCTTCTAGGTGTGGGTTCATCGGTCTTCTTGCGTCACAGCTTTCTCACTTGTGTTTTCCCTCATGGCAAGCAAAAACAAAACTAGTGACTATGGATAACAATTTCACTTGAAGGTCTCTGAAGTTTAAAATCCTAACTTTGTTTGTTTCAGTCAGAAACACAATTGATAAAGCTATAATTGATACCTTTGTCTTTTACCACCTTGTTGACAGGAATTATGATATTTGTAAGAATGAACATGTGTGTGGACATGATGCTCCATTTGTGATGTGCCACTCTTTCAACAGCACTTAAGGACTGACATAAACATAGATCTTCTGGTACGGGAGTCACCAGTACACGCAGAATACAAATTTATCTTTGATTTTCAATTTATTTTCAGGTTAAGCACAGGCAGGTTAGCTTCTTAGTCCCTCATCAAGCAATATGGATATGTTTGGTGGCACTTTATTTTATCATTGCATTTCACTTGTAAATGTTTCAAAAACCTCAAAAAAAGTCTTGGGATTCCTGTCCTTTCTTGCACTTTGGGGGATTTCCATGAAACAGAGGAATCCATCTCGGGACACTGAAAAGAAGTGGCTTACAGGAAACAGGCATTAGCACATTCAAGGCCTTCTGACTCATGCATAGGGTGCTCATTTAGTCAGGAATCTCAGTGAAAATTTTACACACCAAGAATCACATGCAATCACCAAATTTATTCCCAAATGCCTCAGGAATCTGTTCTATGTGAGGAAAACAAAAAGTTCACTGAAGACAAGATTTGCGATTTGCATTGTTCTGTTATCTTCATTAAGAACAGATTCAATTAAGACCAGTGAGCCAGTGGCAAAGGCAGCCATGCAATACCCAAGCCAAGCCAAACTCAAGAAACAGACATAAAAGGCACACTCCAAAGACTACGCCTCAATATTCACAGATTTATGCACAATTAACGCACCTTAACATTAACACACCTGAGCAATTTGAATCACCTGTTACTCATTTTCACAGCATTAATGCTTCTCTGAATTCAGGGCTACAGAATGCAACAAATGCCATCGGTTCAACGTGGCTGTATACTTTATGGAGGAAAGAAAAAATAACAGAAATCAAAACTGACATTCTGTATGTTTCTCTCACATTTAACTTTTGATCTGAAATGAAAAATTGTGCAATGTGAAATATGCATTTTACATTGCATATACATTTCATGTATATGCTTTAGAGCTTAGGCTAAACATAACTGTAATTTTGTGTAGGTGAGTATACACTGATGTCAATATGTAAGCTGGACAGAACTGCTGACCAAATAACGAATAATTCAAGCATCCACAACCTAAAACTGCAGATTCATCACAGCCAGTCATTACCTAGTGTCTAGAAGGTTCATAAATGCAGAGTGTGATTTAAGTTCAGCTGCACTTTCAATGATGCCTGCTGATGAAGTGATGTTGCAGCAGTTACGATTGTTTGATCATGACATTTTCGTAGCTGGGTTCATCATTCACACTGGCCACCACACCTTCATTAGCGATGACCTCTGTGAGACTCCCCGCATATGCCACTGGTCCCACAGTCAGGTAATTACACTCACTATGTCCCGTACTGGGGGAAGCACCCTGCGCTCTGGCTCTTTCAGCCCTCACCTCTGAGCCCGAGTCAGCTGAGCCACCCTCTGGCACACTCTTCAGAATGGATGACAGCGGCCTCTTTGGAGTGCTGCTCTCTGATGACGGAGTTTCATTAACCCCAGCTGTGCCAGAGGCGTTTAGTGAAGTGTGTTTCCTCCTGATAGGCTTGCATATGCCCCCCTCCCCTCCAGACGGCCCTCCCTGCTCCCACACGCTTGCCCGGGCTCCAAGCTTCCTCCTGGGTGGTTTGGTGATCCCTTCAGCTCCCTTAGCCTTGGGCCTGCCACCCTCCTGCTCCTTCTGTCTCTGGAGGCTGCCGAGCCGCCGCAGCATGGCCTGAACAGGGCCTTCGGAGCTGGACTCGACCTTAGATGTGGGCCTGCCTGCTTTACCCACTGTCACATACACTGTAGTGACCTTATTGGTGGCTCCGTGTGCATCAGAGGCAGATGCAGGCGCCTGGTTCCCTTTATGGGCAGCAGTGTTAGACATAGTGCGTCTTCGTCCTGCTGTCCCTGGAACCTGAAGGGTGGCGCGGGACGGGGGGGGTGAGCACTTGTCTACTTCCTGGTCCCCTGCCTCACAGTTTGATTCCTGGTTGTCTGCGGCTCCTCCATCTTCTCCATTTTCCCCCTCCTCCCCTTCAGCTCCATCGTCCTCCCCAGATCTAGTGGCACTTCCCTGGGACTGGAGGGCAGAGAGCATCAGAACGCCCCAGGTGGACTTGGGTTTGGCACGTGGGGCAGCGCTCATGTCCTGGGCAGAGCCGCGGCGCTCCTTGGGGGTGAAGCGGGTCCCCTCAGCGAAGGAGACAGAGGGACGCTTCGACTTGGCGATGCTGGAGGTGCGCGGGATGTTGAAGGGCTGGGCCATGTCCTCGCAACTGAAGCCTGACGGGTCCAAGAACATGTTACATTTAGAGCTCATCTCCTGGAACTCACCGCCCGCCACCGCTGGGATGTCTGTCGAAGAGAGAGAGAAGAAGGGGAAAAGGCCAGGAGTGAGGGATGCATCGGAGGACAAAGGTTAATTGCAAGAGTTGAGGAAGGCATTAAAGAGATTGGCAGGACAGAAGGAGAAGGGCAATTTAAAGCGACAGTAATCCCTCTGCTGAATACCAAAAGAGGGCAATTTAAAGCAGTAGGACGAAGTGAAGGCCTGTGTTTTCAGTCCGTACCTTCCCTCGGGGGGACGCAGTACAGAGCCTCTCCTTCCTCCTCATCACTGTCAAAGGACGACCCCTCTGTCACCCAGCCAGAGGACGGGGGCTCAATGAAGCTGTGGTTGAAGGTCAACTCCGGGTCGTGGTGAGACACTGTGTGTGTGTGGCATGAAAACACAGATAATGTGATGCAAATGATAATGACGGTGAAGTTCTCATACAGCTTTATCTAAAAGGATTTTATCTTGCTCAGGTAAACAACCTTTTTAAGAGGCTACTCTCATTTGAATGATGAGTTCATTCTGTCCCTCCAAAGACCAGTGATGTCAGTTATAAGAAATATACATTTTTATTACTTTGCAATTTATTAGTAATCCTAATCCTTTGTTTGGAATTGGTTTTGTATTGCTAGCTATTCCAAGAAAATAATACCTGGAAATTACGCCCTACATTTAGGCATGTATGCTGTGAAAAGTTTGTAAAGAGTTTGAATGGTTTGAGTCTGAATCATTTTTAAGATAAACAGAAAAGCCTCACCACCTCAAACTAGAATTGTTAACAAATTTATCACTTCCTGCTCCCAGAATTTCAAAAACTCTAACAATGAAGCGAGTGCTTTTTGGATGGACATAAGACATTAATGGACTGTCTACTACATGCCCAAATAGTTGTATAGTTAAAGTCGATTCCATGAGTAGGGAATGAGCAGTTGGTGACCTACATACAAACACAAATTTTCCACACATTTCAGGCTAGAGTCAAACTTGAAATAATGGTGAGGTCATAAACTTCTTCCATGGCTGTAGGTGCCACTAGCCTGAGGGGCTGAGAGGTGAGCTAGTGGTCATGTCACTAGTTCAGATCCCTGGAATAGTTGAGTGACTGGTTAAGTAATGTGACTGGGGAACTTTCACCCCTCCTGACACTCACTATCCTCTTCAACAAGTTACTCAAACACCACAGCAGAGCTGCTCCGTGGCCAGCAGGGGAGGACTACAGCTGTGCTGGGCAGGTCCAATGTGTGAATGTGTGTAAATGTAAACCATTCAGTGAATTCAAGTGAATCTGAAGCGTAATCTTGCTAAAAGTGTGCACACTTGTCCTGAATAAATACAGACTCTATATAAATAAAGATGTTAAATAGTCACTTCACTACTATAGCTAATTCAAGGAGCTTCACAAAATGAAAAGTATTACCCTGTCCTGCTTTGTCCGTTCATATATGCACTCCTTAACTTTGGTAGTTGAGGAGTTTGTACACATGAATATACACATGTATTACTTCTGAATTTACACTTGAAGTGGTGTCAGACTGACCAGTGACACGAGGTAAGCCAGAGGACCAGTTGGATATACAGGGCAGGGCAGCGCTGATGTTAGCCAGGACGCTGTAGACATGATATTTCATCCGAACCGACGCGCCTCCATCAGCCACAGACACCCTGAGAGAACGGAGAGGGAGAACGGTGGCACAGTGTGAGCTTCATGAATCGAATTTGTAAATGTTTTCTCACAGCACAGTAAGACCTCACGGGTCAGACCCCTGGAGAATGGTCCAAACCAAACCAAGGTGACACCAAATCACAGAAGCAGGTTCAGGTGTAGTTGAAAAGAGAAATCAGATATCTGAGATGAGAAAGTGAAATCATGTCTTGAGGGGCAAAACAGATGAGGCTTATGAAGTACATAGCTTGTTTTGGCACAAAATCCAAGTAAAGCCCTTAAATTTCACTAATGACATTATGACAGAATACTTTGGAGCCTGAGCCAACACAAAGTGGAATGACTCAGCGAGTAACGCAGCCAAGCCTAAACCCAGCCTACTTGGGTCCGGTCCAGCCCACTCTCGCTAAGTCATATTTGAGCATTTATGCTAAGCTGAGCAGACGTAACAAGTGAGTGAGGGGAGCGAGGGGAGCGTGGTGCGGACCTGTCTTTGCCGTCCACAGGGCCTCCTCCACAGCACAGGCAGCAGCAGAGCACGGCCAGGAGCACCAGGAACAGAGGCACCAGCACACCTGCCAGCAGAGCCCCGCGCTCACCTGACACAAGCACACACACACAAACGCATGACTACACATCAACAAAACACCTGCTGCCCTTTAGCTGAATACACACACGCAGAAACAGATGGATAGACGTACTGCTGGGACAGGCGCCGGTGGCTGGATGGCAGCTGACGCCCTCACCGCAGTCACAGGCAGAGGAACAGTTGACCCCGTACTGGGATGCAGGGCAGCTGCTGTTACAACTAGAAAACAGAGTTAACATGAAATGAAACAGCCTTGACATACAATAATATGTGAACACCGACTTAGATTGAATCAAAAGGCAATCTGATCTAGTTTGTTACACAGTGGGAATGATGTTTTATAAAGAAAATGGTACTGTTTTGACTACACATGGATTGAACGGCTGTGTTATGGCGTGTCCTGGCAAGTTCTGTTTAAAACCTTTCACTGTGCATGCAGGTTTTTTTTTTTTAAGATTATTTTTCAGGCATTTCTTCTTTATTGGATAGGTATAGTAGAAAGGTTCCCGCGATATAATTTTTTCAAACTGTAAACAGCCCACGTCCCCTCATCATAAAAAATAATTTCTATACCTCTGTCATGTTATATTACAAAAACAAAAACATGTATAATCTGATAGTATGTGTTCAGTAAGTAATATCTTAAAGAAATTGAACCAGTATTAACATGAATATTAGCTACATATACAAAATTATACATTAACAGCATAAAAAGAAGAGTGCCCATAAGGTCCATGTCCTCTTGTATATTAACAAACATGAATAATCTAGTAGTGCATGTTGAGTAAATCTGTGTTTGAAAATGGTGATTAAAAAATTACACTGATGGAAGGTGAAGCCCCTGGAGCACAGACACGCTCCCTGTGCTATTCTGCCAGACAATGATGTTTTAATTTATGCCTTCATGCCTGCTCTGCTCTCGTGGCTCTCCTAGCCCTCTTACCTCTCTCCCTGATAGCCTGGCTGACAGACACATCTTCCTGTCACGTGATGGCAGTCACCATGGAAACAGGGGCCACAAAGGAAGCGGCAGGCGTCTCCGTATGTCCTGTCAGGGCAGGCCTCTTCACACCTTGACCCAAAAACACAAATATGCCTTTGTTACTATACTAATGAGGACATTGCATTGACCTACATTCATTTTTCAATGATGTTTCCTGAATTTGAATCTCTCATTTTGAAATCTCACCACCTGCTTATCTGTTACTCTTAACCTACTCCAAACACCCCTTACCACCAAACCATTAAACTTTAACTTAGCAACTTTAGCAATCACATGGTGCTGTTTTCTGATAAGGTTTTCTAAGTTCAAGCAACTTTTGGACAAAACCGGCTCCTAATAATAAACATTCTTAACTAGGTATGAAGGTATGAAGCTTTGATCCTTTTATCCTACAGTCTAAAAGTTCAGCTGTTCCATTAACCTTGACTGGAGTTTAGCATGGCAAAAAAACACAAATATGCATCAAAACATAGAAACATTCGTGCATGTGCTGACCTGGGTCCAGTCCATCCAGGATCACACATCCGACAGTTCCCTGTTTTGGGGTCACAGGACTCAGTGTTCCTGCAGCGTGGGCACTTCTCCCGGCAGCCATTGCCGTAATAACCAAACAGGCACGGCTGGTCGCATCGCGTGCCGTTCCAGCCAGACTCGCAGGCAGCACACACACCGTCTGTGGCAGAGCAGGTTTGGCCGTCTTTACAGTGACCACAGCTGGGGACGAGAGGTCAGTATGAGAGAGGGAGCTGATGTGAAAAAAGAGAAGTGATAGAAGCAGTGCACCGAGCAACACAACATTACAGGCGTGCACAGAAACAAATCTTTCCACTTTGTCCCCACACACTTTTACCTCAGTTCACACCCGCTGCCATACCGGCCCGCTTCACAGGGCTGGTTGCAGAAGGTGCCCTTGTACCCAGGGTGACACACGCATTGCCCGCTGGCCGGGTCACATTTGCTATGTTCCTGGTCACAGTTACAGCGTCGGTCGCAGCTGGGCCCCCACCAGCCTGCCTGACACTCACACACCCCGGTGCGCTGGTTGCACGGCGACAGGTAGCAGTTGCAAGTCAGGGAGCACTTTTGGCCCCAGTGCCCGTTGTGGCACTGACACCGGCCCGTCAGCTGATCGCAGGCAGCGCCCGCCGCACCCCTGTTGGAGCACTGGCACGGCTTGGCGCAGATCGGCGTCCACCAGCCTTCGTCACAGGTGCAGTTTCCGTGGACGGGGTGGCAGCGGCCATGGCGGGTGCACTTGCAGGCGTTCTGGCACAGGGGACCCCAGCGGTTTTGGTTGCAGGTGCACTCACCGGTGACGGAGTTACAGCGGCCGTGCGGGTGGCACTGGCACAACTCACGGCAGTCAGGGGCCCAGAACTCAGGAGGACAGCCTGGCACAAAACACAACAGTGGGCATTAGCAAACACATAATACTGCACATAAACTGTCTTCATAGTCCACAACATTGGCTCATGCTTTGAATACATGTTGGTTTAGCATTTATTGACATAACACATTTTTAAAAATTAGAAATGAGCCTCTTTATGCATAAAAAGGAGACGATAGGTTTATATAAGTTTAAAAAACTGGAATATATATTATTTTCTGAATATTATTATTGTAACTTAATTTTGTGGACCAATTACATGTATTTGAATCAATTAATTCTTTTATCCAGGGATGCTGAATGATCTATTACATTTTTCTAATGTAAAAATTGAACTGAAAACAGTGTTGTAGTAGTAGAAACTCACGTGTTTTACAGTGAGCCCCATAGTAGCCAGCTGGGCATCGACACACTCCAGGATACACACAGAGCTCATCCTTCTGGCAGGCGTGCTTGCCCTCACACACAGCTGCA
>OMLF01020240.1:0-23015 GCA_900302615.1 Holocentrus rufus
CTCTCATTCATAAATTTATTTGTGTAACGTTTTGGTCGTTTCGGCTATGTAATATCTGCTGCCTACAGGAAGAACCATGTGTAGGGAGTATTATTTTTGTGGTCTGTCTCTCTGCCCCTGCTGGGGCATCCAGGGGCTCTGAGACACACTGCAAAAGATCTCTCTGTTTCAACTCTTTTTTTCTCCTTCTTAAAAAGATGTTTGATGTTTCACTGTTGTTTGTATACAAATTGGTTTTAAATAACTGGCACGGTTGCCCCTATCTATACAGTTTAAAAAAAAATTCATGTCTAGGGATTATAATGTTTTTGTCTTTATAAAAATGTATTTAAAAAAAAAAATAAAAATTTCATATCATGTAAAACTCTGACGTACCTGTTAATTGAATGCTATCGTTCTCTGACAGGTGAACCTCATCAAAAAAGGTTGAGCCCGCAGTACTCGGATTGGTCAGCTGTACCCACCGGGGATATATATATTTGTAGGGCTAAGATGCCATATGGTATGTCTGATGAAGGTCACACCAACCGAAACGAAAATTTATGAATGAGAGTGATACAGTGTGCGGGAACCTTTTTTGGATTTTGTGGGCAAGTTTCTTTAAATATGAGGAACTTCAGGAATTTGAGGAATTTTCTAGCCATCTTAAGTCGCAGTTAAAAAAACAGAATGCAAGACATGGAATCAGCCTTTGGGACGGTGTACTATGATTTATATGCAGTCTCACACACAGTACTACATATAGTGAGCTTGGTGTTTCCATTGGGTCACTGACCTGGCTGTGCCGTGTTGCTCTGGCCCCTCTTGACCCGGACACAGTAGTCCCAGCGGGTGTTGGGGTCCTGCACAAAGCGTCCTAGGTCGTGAAAGAGCTGGGAGAAGGACATCTGGCTGGCCTGGTAGACGGTGTAGTAGAGCAGAGCGGCACGCCACAGTGTGGGGTCTTTCCTGAACAACACACTGTGGATGCTGGCCAGGCCTTCCTCGGTAGGGTTCAGGGGCTTCAGGTTGTGCTTTTTCCGGCCCACGCTGGTGCTCCATGGCTGGTGGCTGTTGTTGATGCCACGGAAGTAATGTGTGCCTGCCAAAGAGAGATAAAACTTAAAGAACTACTCCAATGTTTTGGGCAAAATACCCTTTTACCGACTTACCAAGACAAGATGTTCAATACCATTTTCACCTCTGCACATCCACTGGTTCGGTTCCTATGGGTAGAATTTCATGTTAGCTTAGCATAAAGACTTGAAGTTTACTGCTTCTGTCTGTGTTCAGCAGTTATCATTCCTACCATCTACAGTTCCTACCATCTAACTTCTCCTAAAATGACTCTCCTTTTTTAAAAAACATTCTAGGACATTTATTTCAAAGACACGACACACTGTGTAAATAAGACAGCTTCAGAGCTGTTGCAAGCTTTATTTTTTCCTCTTTGATGGAGCTAGGCTATTGACTCCTCTAGACTTCAAGTCTTCATGCTAAACTAACACAAAATACAGAAGTGAAAATGGTATCAGACATCTTGTCTCAGTCTAGGTAAGTCGGAAAAAGGGTGCGTTGCCCATAACGTTGGAGTATTTCTTTAAGAATCTCAGCCACTTACATCACCAACAGTGAAACACTTCTACTTCTGTTCAACAGCCATGGAAAACAAATTTTCCATATATTTGTATTAGAGTTAGACCAATACATAGGATCGCTGATACACAGGACCAATATTAGCATTTTAGTAAATACTGGATGATGGCCAGTCAGTGTCATCCACCTCTGATATACTGGACAGGATGCAGTTTGTTTAAAAGTAAAGCATAGCCAACATTCACATATTAATTAGAACTATCAAGGATTAGAAGGTCATTGCGCTTGGACAGCTTGGTGCGCCATCCAGGATAGAACTCATGAATCATAAATAAAATGGGTCGCACTCAGGGTGAATTTTCTTAGCGAAGTCCATTAAATTACATCTTGACAGGACATTTTCCGCTACAGAGCCTTCATCATCTTCTGTGAGTACAAATTCCACTTCCCACTTCGTTTAGGTGATAACACAGGTGTTTACAATTACAACCAGGGTGATAGCCAGCAGGCTGATGGCTCATCAGATGAAAACGTCCTGTCAAGATGTAATTTAATACACTTTGCTTAGAAAATTCACCTTAAGCGTGACCCATTTCTTCATGATTTATTAGTAACCATCAACCATCAACCAAGGATAATGCCTGAAGTTTTCAAAACATTTTTAGTGCGGTCAAGTGAAGTGATTTCAAGGGAATTAGACTAGGTCAAGGCCAGCATCTTACAATTATTTTACACAATTATTGAACAGAAGACAAAAATTTACAGTAATCTGAATGTGTTTTAATAGCAATAAATCTACATATCTGGTCCACCGATTTCCCTGAGCTAGGAGAAACTAGTCCTCAGGATGCCCTCAACAAACAAAAACTACACAATTGCAGATCTATAATTAAGGTTATGTGCACACATTTCACAGTTAGGAGACTATGATGAACACTTGAGGAACACTTGAGGCTAATGACCCAGGATGAAGTGGTTAATAAGTAGGTCCTACCTAAGATAACTACTTACTATAATTTTGTGGCTCTCAAAGGTTAAAATACACATTTAGAAAGCCCAACAGAGCCCCACTGGTAGGATTTCGGCACAGGGACCAATACAGGAGCATTTTTTCAATTACTAATTACGCACCATAGCAATAGTCTATACTGTATATGAGAGACAAGCTATGAAACATATGATTAGAATAGTCAATTTTATACATTATCATACACATTATCTGGCGGTAAACTACAATAAAAGTAGACTATTCCTAATCTATTAACAACTCAATTTACTGGGGACACACTGGGACTCCTTCAAGGACCCCTGGTGGTCCTTGGAACCCATATTGAGAAGCACTGACCATTTTACTCATATCAAAGACATGATGGCTGTTCAGCTACCCACCAATCTCATGCCTCAGCATGCCTTCCAGCCAGTGCTCACGAGCGGTGGAGATGTTGATGGTCAGGGTGGGTCTGCTGTTCACCACAGTCATAGAAGCTCTAGACAGGAGGTCGTCTGTCACATGAACTACTATCTACAAACGCAACACAGACAGAGCTATTCCAGTTATTATGAAAAGTACACTGTGACAGTTTTGTTGCCCCAGAAATGCAGTGGACATCACAAATAACTGTTTTGTTAAGCAACGTTAAATTTTTGCGTGGATTTTTTCTTTAATGCAATGTACTGTTCTTGTCAGCAGTTACATAAACACAGCTCCACATGAGCAGATTGCAGGATGACTTCAGCAAGGTGATGGCTGTTTGCAAGGTCTTACTTCTCCCTGGCCTGCTGTCTCCTGTTCGTGCTGAATAGGCTGTAGTGACGTACATATCTACAGTGACATGTTCTGGACTGGGAAGGTCACAGACAACAGAAGGCGGCTGCATGAAATGCCAGGGGATAATTACTCCAGCCTCTTAGTAAGTTATGTAAAAAATAATGTTTCCTCTAAAGGCACCCACATATCACATCATACCACAGTCCCACATCATATGTTATCACTGGTGTAATGTTTAAGCTGTAATGAAGCTAAGTGATCCCTGTGGAGAAACTGGAACACAGCAACAGCCACATGATAAGAAAAGAAAAGAAAATAGAGTATAAACATAGACAGTGGGGGTAAACATAATGCTACTGACACTTCCAATGTGTCAAGATCATTTTATTTTTATACTTAAGGCATATTTTATTCTGCACTGATTCTTGCCTTAGTCTTATTTCACGGCTATAAAACTGTATTATACGTTTGCTCCATATTTTGCACAAAATAGCTCCCTCTCAATCAAATATGCCGTTATACTCCCCAAGTCCTTTGGTCTCTTACCTCCCCCATGCAGCCCTCTTTCTCCATGTATTTCTTGACATTGCACCAGATGCGACTCTTGGAGAGGAGGTTGCCCCCAGTAGTCTGTTCAAACTTCTCATAGTTGCCATACCTCTGCAGGGCAAGCTCCATGATCCGTACTGCCTGCCAAGAGTTGAGAAGCAGTATGACTTCAAAGTTAACACATGACCCAAAAACATGCCCAGTGGCTAAAAGCAATTTTCTAGTTTGGTGGAACCAAGTGGCAATGAGTGTTAACGGTTTGAATTTTTATTTAGGTTGATAAGATGGGTGTATTTACCTAGTGCAGCTTTAAACTTTGATGTGCTTGCAGTTGCACTGTACCCGAACTCTGGCACATAGCCTTGCCTTACATTTGGAGTAAGACTGCACCACATGAAGTGCTCCCCTGTTCCAAGAAGTCTTTCTACTATATGGGGTATCAGCGCAGTCCATTTCTGCTCTCCTAACCAGTCAGTAATCTGTCTCCTCAATTCTTTAAAACTGCAGATATTTGCCACAGTAAGAGTCAAGAATATCATCTAGCAAAGTTGATTCACCTGAAGATAGTGCTTCAAGGCCACTTTGTAACTGTTTGGTGAATTGTAGTGCCACAACAGAATGGCTGTTGTGTGGAATAAAAACCACTGCCACTTTCAGGGTTTGGATTGCTGTCTGGGGCTGAACATCTCAAACAAAAAAAAAATGCTGTTGTTAAAAAAACAGAGACAACATTCGACACAATGAAATCGTGTCAAACAAGACCTGACTCCAGAGGGGAAGAAAGAAAACATGAAAGCACACGCTGCAAGCGTCCTCTGTAGGATCGTTTTACTGCATTTCCTGTGGAGTTCACTCAACAACAGATACTGTACCCTGCTCTTACTACATACTTGTGTTACCTAAGCAGCCTGCAATATAACACCACAGTTTTTTTATTGTTCAGTCCAACCTAGGAACACAATACCACTAATTGCATTCTTCTCTTGTGGTCTTCACGAAAACTTGGCTTTGAACACATTTTTTTATCAGTGTGGCTCATCAATGTTAACGGTGCAAGAGAACCAGAAAGGCTTTTAAATGAATCCCTTCAATGTTTGCTAAACAAAGACATTCACACTCTTTTCTGATTCAATGCTCTGTGACAAGGATGAGGCTTAACGCCACTTTCACTTGGACAACAGATTTACCCCGCCTGAGCCCTGAAACTATAGAGGATTGGCAGACAGCCTCTACAGTAACAGCACCCAACATGACCCCTGGCATGACACTGTGGAATTTTCTCTCAAATTAGTCAGCTCAGCACTGGCCTTACGCTCTCGGGACATTGTTGTAGACGTGATGAATGACCTGCCACAACTGCTGTGCCTATCAACTGCACCTACTTTCCTCCTCCAGATCTTCAAGTTTCTCTATCTCAGACCTATGACTGAACTTTTGTAGCTTTGTAACAGGGCCTCTTACCTGTGTGAGAAAGCGATCCGAGGCATTGTTGTGCCGTGCCAGGACAAGTGGGGAAACAGGGTTGCTATACTCAAACTGGGGGTTGTAGTTGAAGTCAGACTTGAAAAACTTGACTTTCTCCTTCTCCACGTTGGATGGCTTGATGGCTGTAAGGATGCAGAGCTTCTTGGCGTTCTCCACCTCCCGTACGATTGCTGACTTGGGCAAGGAAGGAAGTTTGGTGCGAGACGAGCTTGGGACGCACGCCTTCCTGGGGTGGGGGACGGGGCGAGGGGAAAGGCCCATGGTGCTGCCCTGCACTGTGATGGTGCGTGCTGGCTTGGGCAGATTGGAGTGGCTGCCTGAGGAGACATGATTCGGTGGCATAGAGTCGCCACTTCCTTCTGCACCCCGCGCAGCAAGAGAAGCCACCCCTGGATGGTTTCTTTTATGTAACGTGGAGGCGCATTTCACTGACGTCTTTGGCCTCCTGTAGGGAGAGTGCTTTGGGCTCTGCCTCTCCTCCTCCTCGGCCTGCAGCAGGACATTGTAGCTGCTGGTGCCAGTGGTGAAGAGGTCTTTGAGGACGCTTGAGGAAATCTTCTCCAGGTACACTTGGCTCGGGCTCAGCGGCTTGTCAATGGTGTTCAAGACGTACTTTTTGGACATTTCTACTTCTGGCCAGTGGAGTCTTTCTGAAGGAAGTGACAGGAGAGAGCAATCAGAGAGGACAGTGACTCTGTTCACTGCTTATTTTAGATGCAGCCTCACGTGCAGACTTCTTGCAGGTAGCTAGACTAATCCTCTTATGAAGGCACAGTAAAAATAGGTCTATTGTGCTGCCAAGCTAAAAAAAACAAATAAATAATAAATCAAAAGGCAAATACTCTGGTTAAGTCAACTTCTGCTCAGTGTGAACAGTGTACTTTCACAGTTCTGTTCCCAGTTTATAAAACCAAAACTGTCTTTGTCCATTATCTCCTTTTTCAAACATTCATAATGATGTAATCCTACTAAAACGGGTCTAATTTGACAGCCTCCAATTGCAGCTACGTCAGCAGTCCTTTAACAGGGACCTCTGGCTATGTGTCATTATATTTCTTGGGCGACTCAGGGCCCTGCTATCAAAACAGCAAATTATTCTCATCATGTCTCCAGAGACGGGCAGTATAGCAGAGAGGAGTCAATGTGCAGGACCTTGTGAGTCCCACTAAGATAACCTGGAGCATCATCAGAGCAAGAACAAGCACTCTGTTCAGACAGGAGCACTGAGGCGGAATTCAGGCAACCCCAGACAACAGAAACTAATGACCTCAGCAGCAAAGGAATAAGGACGAGAGGAAATAGGGAAAAAAGTCCAAGTCGGCGCTTCATTGGCTTGCTGAATGAAGGGTACAAGTTCAGACACCAAATGAAAAACGTAGTGGCCTCATTATCTAATATATCCTTTGGGTATCATCTTTCACGTTATGATGTCAACCCTCAGCAAAATGAATAAGCTGAGTGATACCCCTACCTTGCATACACAGTGTGTCTGTAAGTTAAATGTAAGATCTTTTAATGCCAACTACAATAAGATGCAACTGAAATAAACATGACAATGAGAATAACTTGTATTCACATCAATATAGATCACTGTAAGCATGCTGATTTGTCAAAGCAAAAACAGACCTTGAAAACTGAATCTGAGGATACAAATGCATTATTTAACAGTATGATTACAATTTAGGCTTTGACTTTAATAAATATATTTCATGAGCTGCAAATACCTTAATATTCTTGCCTCAAATATGACAGTATACACAGTCCTGAATCTGTAAACACGTTATAGCTTTGGCAATATTCAGTCGAATTCATCTTAAGGCAATATATGAAATCAATGCTCAAGCATGGATCAACTAATCAAAATAGAGACGGCGTTAACATTAGGCTAACTGATATTATAAACTACAGTCAGCACTGGATAACGAGTTTAGAGTAATGATTAGGGATGTAGTGGGGTGTTAACCCACCTAAAACACTTTATCCACCTTAATAGGCTACCATGAATGTCTCGGACATAAATCCATGATATTAATTATAGTAATGAGTGTAAAACCATCCTAAGCAACATTTCTGTGGAAAAGAAGCATAGTACAAATTATTCAATGCTGGAGGTCATGCAATCACCCAATTTTATATTTAAGTTAACTTACCACTCAAGTTATAATAATAGACACCAGTAAATTCAACAAACAGCTTTGAGTTTTGATGTTAACTTGAGCTACAGACTAGCACGAAGCTAACTATTAACTATACTACACGCAATTTCGAAAAATTGCATCATTACCTGTCACTTTTATTGACTCCAGCATCCTCTATGAGGCTAACCTGTCGAGAATCGGTTTGTCGAGTAAAATTCCTGTCCAAGTTAGCTAGGTTAGCCAGCTAACTTAACGTTGTTCAACCAGGTCAGAATAGTAAGTAAAACCAGCGACGAAGGCGCTTTACTTCCAGTGGGTGTACGTATTCAGAAAATAGAAATGCTCGTAGAAATCATTGTTTTTGATTTCCCTTTGACCAGCAACATCTAGGCTACATCCCACCATCCAACCTGACAAGAACAACTGAGCCGGATGCTGGGTACAAGCGTTGGCTGAGCTGTTTCCATGGTTTCATGGTTAACGACCGATGTGCTTGTGGGAAATGAAGTTTTTGTGGAAATAAAGCGCCGTGATTGAAGCGTGTTCCAAAAAAATCAATAAATAAATAAAAAGAAAAGAAAAGAAAAACGTGAACACTGGTAATTATTTGGGATTGTTTGGATGAATATCGTCGCATTTGAAGAAAACCATGTCACCATACTATCTGATATCATTATCCGTCGACATGGGCTAATATAGCAGTAGATTTCTAATCAGGATCTAAGACTGAACTGGGTTGAATTAATTTAATGTTATCACAATCTAAAGTAACAAAAGGTCACACATTTCTGGGATTCATGTGTCTTTTTGCTGCCAATTATATTCTTTTTCTTGTTTAGAACATTACATCAAAACCTTGACTTGCCATGGCCCCCATTTAAATTTTCTCCGGGCCAATTTAAAACTTAACTTCAGTCTTTGGGAAATGGTCTATTATCTAGTATGTTTTGGCACATCTCATTTGGTTATCTCAGTAGAGAGGTATTGAACCCCTTATGAAACACTTATAATCATGAGCCAGGTCCATCAAGCGTTTTCACATGTAAGATGGCATATTTTATCCTGAAACTTACGTTCTTTTCATTTCCCTGGGATGAGTACTTTTTCCAGGTTAAACAAGAATGGGTAGTAATTTTGCCCCAAGCAATGCCAATATATGTTTGGGGAACTCTCATAGGTTCTTCACATTGTGCAGGTTTAAACAATTTTGATGAGCGATATAATATACATTAGTTTTATTTCCTTATTGGTTACCATTGTTTAATTTATACTGCGCTTGTTGAATGTTCACTTTGTGATGCAATCTGTATAGATTTATAGATTTAACATAATTGTGATTACTATAGGATGGACTATACATTGAGTCTATTGAACTTCACTCCCCATGTGAACTAGAGTGAGACAGGTGTAACCTATACAGCTGATTGCAATGACTTAGATAGCGTTCTGTAGACTGTTTGATCTGATTGTCTTCTGTCCAAAAGCTGGGCATTTGTATGAAAGAATGTTGCATGGACCAAAGTGTGCAGAATCTTTCTTTTTCAATAATTCACCAATTTCACTTAAAACACTGGGACCCCAATGCCCATTTTAATCTTCTCTGGACCCGGCCAAATTTAACATCCCAGTTCAGTCATTTGGACAATATTATATTATCTGGGGTATGGTTATGCCAGTGTCATTTGGTGCCTTCTCCGTTTAATCATTCTGTAGGTTTGCACTCACAGTTCAAGCTGTAAAATCACAAATTCTGTTTTGGTTTACGATTGGTGCAATATGCTGCCCTAGAGTGCCCTTCGTAAACCCCTGCTTCCGTCTAAAAAAGTTTTGAATACAACTAGCAACACATTCAAGTGGTTTTGTAAAATAAATAAATGCATAGTAGTAGTAGTCGTAGTAGTAGTAGTAGTAGTAGTATTAGTGGCAGTAGTAGTAGGAGTAGTAGTAGTGGTGGTAGTGATAATAACAATAATAATAATAATAATAATAATAATAATGACAAAATCGATTTTGTTCAATTTGGTTGTTAGAGCACCGTGAAAGATCCACCTAGTACTGCACAAAAATAATTGATAAACCTACGAGATTTTATTAGAAGCTGAAGGAGCGTGAAGCTGATACAAAACTCTACAAGCTTGAAACACTCAAACACATGCAAAATGGTGCTGGCTTATTGAGAATTACTGTATATACATGATAACTGCTACATTATGTGCTTGTTCATTGTCAGAATTTACAAGAAGCAGAGAAAGTCACATTTTCCAGTGATCAGTGAGATTAGAAATCACAATGTTAGTAGACTCACTAACGTTTGGTGATTTCCGACAGCATTTGAAGGCAGCAATTGTCACTATTTTTTATCTTGGTCCCGCGAAAGTGACAGCATATTCGGGCTGTGATTGGCTGAGCGTGACTCAAGCCGTGGTCCTCGTCTCTGATTGGCTTTGGTTCAACGGTCAGAGTCTGCGCAGTGGCAGCAGCGCTGAAATTCAAATTTGAACAGGAGTTGTTTGTGTGTGGAGAGAAGAGGAGCCGACGCATCGAGCTCACAACGTCCTCTTTCTTTACACACCAGTAGACTAGAGCAGTAACAGCTAATTTTTGAAATATTATCTGAGTAGGGATACACTGTCTCCGGAATGGATCCATTTACTGAGGTAAGTCGCTGAGCTATCCACAATGAAATACGCACTAGGTATCGTTAACGTTAAGCTACAGTTAACGTAGCTAGTGTTTCCTGTTTTTGTTGTATTTTCAGTTAAAGTAAGCTAACAAGTATTCTAAGACAGCTGTTTGAACCAACTTTGTTTGCTTACATAAAGCTGTAAGCTATATGTTCAGCAATTGCTTATTAAATGGGATAGTTTACCGTCTGGCTATCAAAGATCTAAAAGAAAGACATGTCACGTGTTTGTTCATTGTGGCAAAACGTTAACGTTAGCAGTTGCAACACATGCTGATATATATCGTTAACAATGAACTGCCGTATAAGTTAAGCTTCTGTCTGTAGTAAAGGTAGTTTCTAAGAAAGTTTGCTGGTGGCTGACAGCTTTTTCAGGGTGTGCCAGTCCGTAATGAGGTAAAATTCCTGTCCACATTCAGTTCGTTAAAACACGCCATAATAAGATTAGCATACCAAGCTCCTAACGTTACTCAAATGAAACTGCTTTGTTTCCAGTTAAGGCAATGCTATGTGTCAAACTGGGAATCTGTCCAACACCAACCCATCAGTGCTTCCAGTCATGTCAGACTTTGCATTGGATCACGTGCAAGACAGAACTTCTCTTTTCTCCTTACTGTATTCATGCTGTTGTGCCAATTTGAATTGTGAAACGATCTTATTTGGTGGAAATTGCTGTCACTCCATATCCTGGCCAATAGAGTTTGAGATTTCAGATCCTACGAAAGGGAACCACAAAACAGGAGTGGCTCATTCCTGAGGAATGCTGTTAAAAACAGCCTCAAGTTTTCCATGCTGCCTGGAGAAATAGTGCAGGCGGCAGTGGAGCTGCAGGAATGTGTTTGGTCTTGCAGTTACAGGGCAGTAAACCAGATTGCAGGACAGTTTGCCTTTTGGAGGCCAAGGGAAGGGGTTTGCACACAAAGAAGAGAGGATGGAAAGAGGGCAAGCAAACAGAGGCCTTTTTATCTATGTGATAAAAAGACTGTTTTGTCCGTCTACATTACAGTTCCATTCGCCTCATGTAAGCTTCCATGGAGTCAATGTGCTGTACCTTTGTTTTCCACACCATTTGCTTTACTAGGAATCTGTGTCAAAGCGTAGATATAATTTGCTGAGAGGTCACAGAAAACACCATGCAGCATTGCCCAGATTTATGTACAACTTAAAGCTTGGAAAAAGTTGAAAACAAGTTTATAAATGGTTGAAGAGTAGGCTATCTGTCTCAAATGGATTTCTCCTGACTAACAACAACCAACCTGCAGAAGAACTTTTGTTTTTCCAGCCCATGTGAGAGGGAATTTTTTGGCGGGGAGGGGGGAGGTAATGGAGTGTTGGAACCCAAATCCAACAGTTAAACACTCAGTAGTGTGAAATAGCTCTGGGAAATTTTTGGTTATCACTTCCAGAATTTCCTGTAGTTTTTTTTTTTTTCTCTCCTCTGTAGACGGGGTCATTTTGGTTCTGAGACTCCTTGGCTTATTTCAGGATCAGGGCCACTAGGTGGAGCAGTTGGTTCACTACAATAATGTGTTCATATCCTATTGGAAAGACTAGATGCAAGCTTCTCTCCTGAATGATTTCCCCATTCAAGTCATTTTGTGACAAACCTTTTGAAAAGGCATTGCATTTTTGTTTTATTGTTGCTGCAATGTTTGGTTTGCTATAAAACAGCTCAAATATATCACTCAGTCAATAGATGTGTTAAGTAGAAAAACACTCATCAGGGTCAATCAAATTCCACAGAAAAAAATGTAAAATGTGAACACTTACAGATCACTGCTTAGAGCAATCAGGTCATTGACATATTCGTGTTTGAGACAAATGCAGTGATCATATGAAGTATTTTCATTAGTTTGACATGTGACCAGCTGTGACTGAACCTGGCAACTAAATGAAAGTGAATGAAATACTTATGGTAGTTTTAAAAGGCTTGGATTAACAAGTTTATGCAGTGTACATATAGCGCTGTTGTTGGAATAATGAAACACTGCTCTTGTCAAAACAGAAATTGTTGGAGCGGACTCGGGCCCGCAGGGAGAACCTACAGAAGAAAATGGCAGAGAGACCGACTGCAGCAAACAGACAGATGGTCAAAAGGGCCAGGGAGCCACTGGCTGAGACTAACAGTGTGATCAGTGAGCCAGTCATTGATAAAGGTATGAACACATGTCCCTATATGCTTTTATGTGATTGTTAAACTACAAACTCTGAAAAAATTTCGACACAGATAAGGTTTATTATTATCAGCAGCCCAACCAGTGTGACCAGTGCTTATATTTTTCCACTATGTCTACACCCCAGCTCCACAGCTCTCCTCCAAACCCTCTCCCTCCAAGCGCCGATGCTCAGGGGAAAATGTGCAGTCCGCTGCCGGGGAGGAGAATCAGGAGCCGCCTGCGACTCGCCCTGCAGCCACTACGCTGCCCGATCCTCTCACAGACAAGAAACCCCCAGTGGGCCCAGCCAGCATCCGCCCTGCCTCCTCCCTAGACAAGAATACTACCCGGCCTGTTGTCCAGTCTCATGCAGGGCAGGTGAAAACTGTGTCGGAGCCGGAGAGGATGGCCGTGATCCCTGCTGTTGATCCTTCAAGCAGCAGCAGTGAGGTGGAGATGGTACCTGCCAGTCCAGCCCCGCAGAGGAACAAGGAGGACCTGAAGGAAGCCCCAACTCCATCCACTACTGGCATGAGGTCTCGGCTGCAGAGACTAGCAGAGCAGAGGCATTATTGGGATAATGAAGGTAGGGACTTCTGTGAATTTTTATAAATTTGGTTGAATTAAATTGACATCAGTGTTGAATAGGATGATGGGATGTTGAGTGAATGAAGGGAACACACCAGTTGGGCATGGGTTCCCTAAATTACCTTGTTGCCAGTGTCTAGAACAGGGGTCTCCAACCTTTTTTAGGATGAGAGCTACTTTCAAACAATAAAACAAGTCGTGAGCTACCTCTACTCTGCCTATTTATTTGTATTTTTTGCCGGGTACATATTTAGAAAACAATAGCCGCCGGCTCCCGAGTCCACACACTCACTACTGCTCATCAGGACAGGTAGCATTCACAAATACGAATGTGATTGGTTGATATTCTTTGTTGGGTGGGGCAGGGGAGGTTAGATAGATACAGAGTTGTTGTTTCTTTTATAATTTTTTACATTTTGGATTTGCTTGGCGAGCTACTTATTGAGGGCTTGCGAGCTACCGGTAGCTCACGAGCTACCTGTTGGAGACCCCTGATTAAAACAAGGTATCATTTGTTTGATGTAGGTTTATTTTTTCAATCCGACAGAGCTACACCAAGGGCTCCTGTAGACTTCAAGTCTTTATGTTAAGCCAACACAAAATGCTACCCATAGGAACTGGGCCAGTGGACATACAGAGCTGTAAATGGTGTCAAACATCTTGTCTCAGTCTGGGAAAGTCGGAAAAAGAATATTTGTGGTGCATTAACCAGCAATTACAGAAAAACCTCTGCAATGTGGTTTCAGACTTAACCATCCACCCAAACAAGTGTGAAACTGTTTTCCAAGCATCACGTCTGAGACATCTCTTCCTGTCGTCCTCAAAGTATGAGTTTTATAGAACTGAGGAGCTTTGAATGGCTGGAACCAACTTAGTTTTTGCTAAGAGCGCTATTGTTCATGACACAAAATCAAATCAAATAAGGAAATGCTGAAATCTGATTGGACAGTTGATGACTGGGAAAAGTTCAGCCGCGGCCAACCTGTCTCGGTTGACAACATTTCTGAGAGTGTACAAGTTGGCTGAGTTTCCCTGCTCATTCAGCGTTAAAAATGCACAAACATAGTGTACATAAACACCTCTCTGATTCCCTTATGCACACTCAGTCACAACAAACATCAAAATTGTCCATATTTGGAAAATCCCTCGCAAAAGGGACACAACCTTGATATGAGATTCCCTGACATTACAATACAAAGCAGTTTGAATTGTGAGGGCGACAATATTTGGGCACAAACACAATGAGCACACAAGCTATTGAGTGAGCTCTGCAGGGCTCCGACAGCACGCTGCCTGCAGAGGCAGATACTTTCACTGCTTCTCAATCTCTATTGTCATCACCCTGGCCAGCTCATCGCTCCCATTCAGAAAAAAAAACACGCTGAGCAGGCAGGAAAATTAACAAGGCCATGCCATTTATGAAATCTAAACAGATTATCACTTTCACAACAGACAAAATAAGGATGGAGAGACAGAGAAATAAGGGAATGTGATTCTAAATGAAGGCGATCTACTCTGGTTAAAATTCGGGTTCTTTATTCTCAATCATGGCCAATTCTTTCACAGAAGCAAAGACTCCCAATCCCAGATTTGCAGCCTCTCATTTGGCGTCCTCAGTTGCTTATATTCTCTTTGTTTTTTCTAAGTTTTGCTCCACAGAATTTCACAGATTTCACAGCCAGGGAAGAGGCTCGAGGGCTAGAATATATAGATTTTCTTTTCGCCTTTTGCTTTCTTCTGTGTTGAAGAGAGGACTTTAAAGTCACACTGAATGTAAATGGAGCTCCTACATTACGCTCCAACACAAAGTTTGTTTACAGTGAAAAGTGGATTTTGATGCATACTGATTATGCATCTACTGCATTATACATATAAGGCACACATAAGCAAAAACAGAATCACATCATTGTTTTAATCAGCCTCTGCTGCCTGACACACCCATATAAAATTAAAACATCCAAGTATTTTTCACTACATAAAAGTATGTGCAAGGGAGTTGCCAGAAATGTCACAAAATGAAACTCACCCTTCAACTGACCCATTTATGCTTCAGTCTTTTTAATTAGTTTAAACCTTTCAATGTGCCAAACTTTAAGGGTGTTCACCATACAAATTCCATTAAAATTAATCACAGGCTTAGAATGGGCTTCATGAGCTCCATGGTCACTAAGTCAGCTCTATATACTGTATGAAGAGCCATGAAAACCCTGAACATCACAGCCTATATGATGTTTTATTAATTCGTTAATTTATTAATTCATTTATTTAATGAATTTTTGTGCATCATCCAAAACATTCCACAAAATTCTACTTTCAGCACCAAGGACAGCATCTTATTTTCAGTGCTATTCCAAATAGGCTAAATCATGAACTTACTTAGGCAGCAGGTTATTCAAACATTAACTGGTTGGTAACAATAATTACAGACAAAAAAGAAAAAACAAACAAACAAACAAACAAACAACAACAACTGTGAAATATATTCTGACATAATTCGGCTCAGCTGCTGTATACAGCTCCAGAAGTAGTGCAGGTTTTTCTGAATTCACAGCATTTAAGCAAAGTATTAATTTTCCAAAAGTTAAGATTTGCTTGAAATATACTTATAAAAATATTTTACAATATAGTAAACTTGTTTAGGAAGTTCACATTTTTAGAAACAATTTTCACAGCATTGTGCACTATCATTAAGCCAATTAAAAAAAAAATTCTCTCCAGATTATTTTCAAATATTTTATCGTATAAATATTACCAAGAAAAAAAATAAATGATTTGAATATATAAACATAAATAAAATGAAAAAAATTATCATTATCCTGTTTCAGATAAGCAGATCAAATGCAGACAGAGTTTGGGACACTTATTACCAAAAGGAGATGGCCTATTGTTCTAAATAAATGAAAAGGAACAGAAAAGCAAGCAACAATGCAGCAGATACAGTCAGAGCAGATTGCATTAAAGAAACAAAACTGCAGTTTAAACAGTAGTCTGCTGAAAACACAGATTTGGTTTTTTAGTTGACAGCCAGTGCTTGTCTTTATTAAGCAACACCTTTAAATACCGGTAATGCAAAACGTAGCTCCTGTGGTAGCCAATAGATAGACTGACTGTGTCTCTTTGAACATGCTATTGGGGCCTTCCATCTCACAAGACTCTCAGAGTCCAACCAACTCCTAACTCAAATGTGATCTCGTAAGCCTCAAAAAGTTAATGTATTACAAGTGACCATGAGAAATCCTATGAATCAAACGTCATAATCTCTCAAGCTCACTGGAACAGAGTCGCAGGTTCCATCAATGTTTTATTTGCCACCGATATGAAACCAGAAAGCAATCTCAAATACACACCAGTATTTTCCCAATGTCCTTGCAGGGCTGGGTCCAGCTGTTTATAGTAGCCGGTCTTTTTTAGCTTCGCACTCAGCATGTGGCTCCGGCACCTAGTGGGACAGGGACATTGTTTTCCTCACAGACAATTCCCAGCGATCTGTGCCTCCTGTCCAATGCTTTATCCAAGGTTTGATTCATTGCGGTCATAACTAACTTTGAACCTCCTCTGCTTCTTCTTTGAAAAATTACACAAGGAGGACAACATTTCTGACACAGCCGAAGAGGGTCTGATATCTCCTCCTGCTGCCAACTTTTGAATGTCCTTTGGCATACTTTACCCTTCACCAAGGGTGACCCACTTTTCTTGTGTTGTTGATGTTTTTCATAAGACTGTGTTGATAAAAAGCCTTTCTCATTCAACGCACAGCCAGAGAACAAAAGGGCCTTTTTCCTACCTCCCTATTTTTAGTTGCCTCTAATTATGCTGGACTTTCCCTCCGCTGTTTGATTGAATGAGAGCACGGACTTTTAAATCAAACGTGGTTGTAAGCACTGCTATAAAGGTCTTTGAAAGCTTTCAGTAAAACTGTGCTTTTGTGAAGATAAAGAGAAAAATTAACCAGATAGAAATTATAGTGGGCTCCTTACTGTTACTCTGTCACACACATTCAGTTTTGGAAGGACTTCTCAGTGGAAATTAGTCATACACTCTAAATGACATCAGTGGTGATTTAAGTTTAGCAGGCAGGGACATAGAAATGACTGAAATGTCCCCCCAACCTCCAATCAGAATGTGTGCTCTCTCACTCCCCCGTAAATACATACATCAGTCAGTGTCAGGGGCAAACTAGGCACACACACACACACACACACACACACACGCACACACAAAACACAAGTCAACAAAGATCTGCAACACTCGCCACACTTTGATTGGATGTAGAAAATCTATTTGCTGTGTGTGTACCTTCTGCCTCCATCTCTGCCTCTTCCGCTGGCATCATCCTCGAATGTCTGAACATAAAGTCCTTCATAATGTCTTTAAAATCGATCTGCTGAGCCAGTTCACACTCGATGGAAAGTACTGCCAGGTTATTGAGCCTCTCCTGGCTCATCGCAGAGCGCATGTAATTCTTGATTATTTTTAATTCGCTGAATGATCTCTCCCCTGCCACAGTTTCAGGTAGGGTGCAAAGGATCCATAAATGCCATATGTCACCATAAATGCCCTCCAGTTTCATTTCATAAATCCTGGTGGGCAACTTAGTGGGTGTTAATGATCCTTAGAATGTGGCACTATATATCCTTTTCAGACAGAGCCCTAATTTTTCCAAATGTTCACACAAGCCGAGGTTTCTTGGAATATTTTGATGTCCGGTTTCTAGAAGATGCATGTGTCCACCTCTCTTAACTGATGGAACATGTTTATTACCTTAAAGTCATTGCAGCTATCACTAATTGACTGAAATCTGGAATTCAGCTGTGCAATAATGTTGTCCACTGCAATATAAAACGCTCAAATGTTACAGGACTCTCAAGTACATCTGGCCTTTCTTGAGCATACAAAATCTCAGGCATGAAGAATCTTTGTAATCCATAGTTACAATGTCTGTGCCAAATCAATGCCAAAATACTGGTTGTTACTCATACAGTGTCATACATGTTAATTACATTATTTTAAAACATAAAAAAAGAAAAAAAATGCAAAGTGTGTTGCACATTTTCAGATCGTCTTTATTCATGATTTGTACAATTTTAAAATCTACCAATTCCCAACATTTTAGTGCCTTTAATTTAATTAAACAGTTGGGTGGTTGTTGATTACTTATTTTATTTACAGTTCTTCTTCTTCTTCTTCCTCTTCTTCTTCTTCTTCTCTCTCTCTCTCTCTCTCTCATCTTAAGTTCAGAAATTATTTATTCATGTCAAACCAATTATTAAGACTTTTCAATTCTATTTCCATTGTATGCAAAAGTTGTTTCAGATTTCTGCTAGAACCAAATAACTTAGCATCATCTGCAAATAAAATTTCAACAACTGAAACACTTTTGCAAATATTATTTATGTAGAGAATAAACAATTTGGTGGCCAACATTGATCCTTGGGGAACCCCACCAGTGATGTTAAACAATTTTGACTTAAAGTTATTTATTTGTATGTACTGTTACTTATTCTTCAGGTAACTTCTCAACCAAGAATGCACTAACCCTCTATCACCACATCCTTCTAACTTCTTTAGGTGTAAGTTATGTAAGTAGGTTATTTTCTCTATTGCATTAGATATTTCCTCCACATACTCCATTAATGTCAGTGATGTGTCCCTGTTACCTCTAAAACCATATTGTTGTTCATATTGTATATTTGTCAATAAAATCTTTGGAAAAAAATGTCTATCTGCTGCTTTATATATAGGAATGACCATAGCAATTTTCATTTTGCTAGAAAATGTACCTGTGCAGAGACTGATTACTTAGTTAATTTCCCTACATAGTTAGTTTTCATTAAAAGGATCTCAGAGTACTTTGAAGTTATCCCTTTAAAACACTGTCTTTTTAATATGTCCTCTGCTGATGTCCTTACTCTTACTGTAGAGAAATAATCACTGAGAACACAAGCCAGTCTATACTAAAGAAAACATGAACCTTTGAAAGGTAAGGTAGCTTTCACTTATTTGGGCACCACTGGCCATGGTTACAGCTGTCTTTTCAATGCAGCCTAGCACATCCAATCATGCCAGCTCGCATTAACTGTCAGGAGTGCCTACACTCTCAGACTGGATCATGGCTGTATACAGATCTCAAAATCCACATTTTGAAATGGCCTGGCTTGCATTCTTATCAAATCTCAGTTGTGAGTGGACATAAATTCAGCCACAATCTGGATACTGCAAGCACTGGCACTATTTACCATGTCCCAATTGATGCTGCCTCCCGCTAACTTCTACATTCCGTGTGTGCCACTATCAAGAATCAAGGAAAAAGGAAGGAAAAGAAAGCATGGCGTATACAAGTGAAAAAAAAAACAAAAAAAAAAAACAGCCAAAAGTATGTTTCCTCACAAAATGTTATTCAGCCACATGGTGCTCAGAGGCTCAGAGGTTATGAGTTGCCACCAGTGTTGGCTCCATTCTCAGGACCATATTTCCTTCTTCACAAGAGCCATAAGAACACTGAGGAATTTAATTTCTACTTAAAGTATACACTTCTGCTGCTCTCTCCTCAAAGCGGCCAGCTGTTTTTACTAAAGTGCAAAAAGTGAAAACAAAAGGAGAGTTTGAATTGTAGACATTATTTTTTTTTTTTAATTTGTAACAAATGCTCATTATATGTAAAAGTTTCATCCTGTAGCTTTAATTTTACTAGACAAATTATTTCCTCTTGCTTTATCGTGCACACGATTTCTTTTCTTACCTTTTTTTTTTTTAAGTCTTCAAACTTGGTTGGCTAATCAGTGGCATAAAGCGCCAAGCGCATCAAAGGCAATTTTTGGTAACTTTGCAGCCAGCTGCACAAGTAGCATGGGGTTAGGAGGAATACATTATTAGTTGGTGTGTTGGGGGTTAACATGAGTCATGACCAATCAAATCACCTCTTTCCCTTCCCTGTAAATGCACTCTGCGTCACAGCACTCTGACACTGTGGTGATGAAGAGAACAGTTTGGAGCAGTTCCACCACAGAAGTGCCTCCCAAGGGGAAACTGATGTCACTGTGCCAGAAGTGCAGAATCACCACAAGTGAATCTACAGCACCTTAAATGAAGTTAGCATGGGAGGGGATAACACAATTGGTAAACATGTTGGTCTGGTTGTAGGAGAACTGTCGCCCAATGTATACTAGGAAATCTGAGTCATTAACAGACACAGAGCCAAAGAGAAGCTGGCTGGAAACAGCAGCTTGCCTTCCTGACATATACAGAAGATGCAGCCTCCGCCCTCCACAGTCCCCATGTGTCATGGCACTCACTGACAGTTCTATTAGATGACAGCCATTGATGCCACAGCCTCATGTGTGCAGTTACGATGAAAAATGTAGTCTTTTTTGTTGTCCTCCTGCAGGGGTTCACACAAATTTTAGTACTGCGTACTCCTCTTGGCTATTGAGAGGACTTTTTCTTCAGAATGCATGCAGTACAATGACACCTTACCCTTTCTTCACACAAGAAGCCTCTTCCTCACCTCAGTTTGCTGTTTTAAGAAATACAAATTAATATAAGTCTTGGAAAGACTTGGCTTAAGAATCTTTAGCTGACATAACTTTCAACAAAGTGGTGGTGAATGCCAGCCAATTGTCTAACAATCCTTTTATTATGTGGGCTTGCTGCCCTTGCTATCTTCCTTTGTCTGTTCTTTTCTGGCATGCTACTTTATGGACACATCGAGGCATAATAATTTGTTTGACTAATATGTGCTAATTATTTGTTGTGTGCCTAGCTAGCTTAGACCAGAATGTCTCATAGGCCATGGTGCACTTTGGCTTACCATTCTCAAGGGAGGAACTGTTCACTGAGTAACAGGCAAAGTATTATCAAAGCACCAACAAAGTAAATGGGTACATTTTGTTTGTTTTTAACAAGAGTCTGACACTGAACTTGACACTGAAATTTGGTTATCTTATATATTTAGTATGAAAATAGGTCAAACTCAGCGGCGGAAGCCAGTGATGACGGGCTCAGGTGCAAGAATTCCATCAGGGCTCTTGCCTATATTAATTTAGGGGTCAGATCATTATCCTGGGATGCTAACTGTCGACATAATGTCCAGCACTGCAGACAGCAACCACAGGTCTTCAGAACTGTACTAATTCATGATAGTGTCTACATCATCAAGATTAGGCAGCAGGTTAATTAAATAGTATGAGTGGAGTCCGTACCAACAAGGACCCAAGACAAGACAAGGTGAATCTAGTGCAAGCTGTGCTGCCCAGAATTTAATGTAAATACTTCTGATGTATTTGCCTTCCTTTGTACCTGAGTTCATTCAAGGTGCAATATGAAATAATTTGCATGTGCATAACACAACACTAGGAATTCACGAGTGTTGCTGATCAATAGCCTACCAGTTAATCCACTGTTACCGTCAGGCTGCAAACTGAAGACAAAGTAATCCAAGTAATCCAATAGGAGTCTTGTGAGAGTAAAATCCACCATTTCTGTCATAAACACTTTTTTTTTTTTACTTTCAGTTTTCTGCCAGTGGCTGACAGCTAACAGTGGCTATAGAGTATGCGTTGTGCTGTGTGTGTGTGTGGTTTGTGTGCTGACAACATCATCTAGTGGTCAGAATTCATATACGTACAGCAGCTTCTTCAACAAGGTGGAGTCATAATCACATACCGCCATGGTAATATTTAGTTTTTTGTACACAGTGATGTGTTTGTGATGACGGGGTGATTGGTTGACTATGGCTGGAAACGTGATAAATTCTTGGATTGTGGCCCATACACTGCCATCAAGTGGATGCATTTTACCAGAACCCGATCACCCGCTCGCCTGGGACTGGTCAAACTGGTTTCCTGTTTATGTCTTTCATTTGCTGGTGTTTAGTGAAGGTTTAATCTCAAAAGGGCCATGACCATTTTCAAATGTCTGATGTAATTTGTCATAATCACAGTCAACAGTTTTTCTGGAGAAAAAAAAAAAACATTAGAGAATATGAGGAAACCTGCAAATCCAACCAACCGGACAAGATTAGTCAAAATCCTCACAGTGACATATTAATCGTGATCATTTAATATTTTTGGACTCACCTTATCTGTAAAGCCTACTTTATGGAAGCCATTCCTCTCCAGTCAAAATGTCTTTAAGCAGAACGTACCCAAAAAAAAATGTATTTTGCAATAGGTAACACGGCAAAAGGATATCTAGGTGGAACATTCAAAAATTTCACACATGTACTCACTAAACCTCTACCTTCATTCCAAAGCTGGCATGTAAAGCTGATTTAAATAAAGCAATGTTTCATCAGGTGGGGTCATAAAAGGTTAGGATACTGGTGAAAGCAAAAAAGAGAGAACAGAGGACTGAAAACATTATGTGCTATGCCATCTTAGACTCAATAATGAGTTAGTGACACAACACTGACGCTCCCACAGAGGACTGCCTCGCAGTTATCCATTGTGCACACCACAAGGAGGAATGCTCAAATACATGTGAATGAGTGGAAGTACTTATTGTGTTCCCAATCTCTCCCCAAAGTAGAGGGGATCCTTTTCCTGCATTAATTCAGCTGATTTGACAGTGCATGATTTGATACTGCATGTTGTGGAGTCCCAAAAACTCTGTGCTAATATGAGTCTTCATATACAACACAATAAAACAGAACAAGCGGACATGTTTTTCTCCTACTCCTGTCTGCTCACTTTTCATTTCCTCAGTGTTTAAAATGTTCATAGCCAGTTTCCTTCCTGCTGAATTCAATTCAGTGCAGCTAAAATAAAATTCAGAAAAAAAGATCTCTCTCATACACACACACACACACACACACACAAACACACATGTATATGCTTTTATAGCTCAATAGCATTAAAACAAAACAGATGGAAAAAAAATCGCATTCACATAAATTAACTTTCTGCTGGCATAAATCTTATGAAATAAGCAATTAATCATGCAAAAAAAATCATTGACAAATGCAATGCATTCTCTAACTGAAAGAACAGAATAACTGTGCGATTACATTGAGTACACGATATTTCCTTCAGCTTTCCCAGTTTGCGAAGAAAACACATTTCTGTGATGTAATTGTT
>OMLF01020241.1:0-17219 GCA_900302615.1 Holocentrus rufus
CATGTTTTTACTCCTGCAAGAAAATTACAGCACATACAGCTCATAATCAATTTAGGTTTATCATGTTCTAATAAAGTATTCATGTATGTCACAGGTCATGTTTTAGCTTTGGTCAGATAAATGTTCTTCACAATGAACAGGAGAACTGCAGGCAACTTCAACTGTAAACAAGAGAAATAAATTGAATGATTTGTTTTTATTGGAAATGACTCGTTGTGCAAGAGACTGTGACAAATGATGAGTGTTGAATGGTTTGGCAGTGATGCCAACTTAGCAATTTTGTAGCTAAATTTAGCAACTTTTCAGACTACCCTGGCAACTTTTTTTTTTTCTCAAAAAGTTTCAAAATTTATTTGAAACTTTTAGTAACTTTCTGAAAAGTGTCTCAAATGCTAAAATGCACACATTTTCCCTCTAAATGACACAAAAACATCATAAAAATGTGTTTTTATTACTTTATATTACTTTTACAAATAAAAGTAGGTGATAATGAACAAATAAATCTAAACTAAAAAATTTGGAAACATGTTTTTTCCAGTCAATTGAATCAATGTCATTGTGTATTCTACATAATGACGCGGTTTTACGTAATGACATCATCACACAATGACATCACAACGTCATTTAACAACAAATCGACCTGTCTGTAGCAACTTCCCCTGAAAATTAGTGTGCAGCACTGGCTCTCGGTTCTTTGAAGTCCCACCAACTCTGCTGTAAATCTGCAATTACCTTAACGCTTCACAGATCAGTTGGATTGGTAAATGTGTGCATTACATTACATAATTTCTATTTTCAAAGTAATTTCCAGCTGCTGTCTTGAGGCACCAACATGCATAATTGCCTAGTGCAGCTTTACAAGAAATTGAAATGAAAAGAAGTGACCCCGCCCTGATGAAAAGCAGTAATTATTGGCTAATTTAGAAAAACTCGCTGGCTTTTGCTCCCACTTAATTGCTTAATTGTGAAACCACAATTAAATATATAAGAATTCATTGCACATAATTGATTATACTGTGTATTTTCTAGGTCCTAAGATGGTGGCAGTAAGGAACTACCATGGTACACCAGCCCCGCCAGGGAAACCTCCACTTTGTTTTCAAACAGGAGATTTTATTGAGCTGCTGAAAGGAGATCCTGACACTTCTTGGTGGGAGGTACAGTAGAAAATACCTCCCAGCTGGACATTAACTGACCTCTCAGTACTATTGACTATGCTCAGTATTCGCACCCATAGTTATAAAAAGACATCAATGTGCTCTGTAACTTCTTTTTCTTCCAGGGGAAACTCATACAAACCCAAAAGAGCGGCTTCTTCCCCAGTTCATGTGTAAAGCCTTGTTTGGACCCCAAGGTGAACGACCTACATGTGCATTTGAAGACAGTAACCATGTTTGATACCAGAGCGCATGATCAAATAATTTCTCTGCTTTTTAGTGCATACTTGAGTACCTGTGTGGGACATAAATATGTAATGACCTGCCAGTGCACAGTGGTTGTTCTCTGTTGTTTTCTAACATGTGGTTTTGTTTGTTTGCAACAGCCTTTCCAGTCATTCCCAAGCCGGCAGTCCTCAAGGGAAACAGACTACTATGGATACCCCTGGTAAGACCTCTGAAGGTTCTGGATTGATGAAAGGTTATTCTACTGGTACCGAGTTTGGATCAAAATAAAAAAAATAAAGATGAAAAACAACTTTATTGCAAAAATATAGTGTTTAATTCACTCAAATATTGCATAAAATTGGTGCAGAAAGACGCAGTCCTCAAGGCAAACAGACTATATGCAGTTATATACAGATTGCATGTAATCAGCCAGAAGTTGGTTGCATGCAATCTGCATGAGAAAACCAGTGCCTAGTTTACAATACTGTAGCAGTCATTATGGGGATCTGTTCATTTTCAGTTCACTTAATTCAAAATGTGAACAAAAACAGCAAATCACAATAATGACAACAGAGCCATTATTTGTAACAGTTTCTGTGTGGATTTGGAAGGCTAATCTTTCATTGGCAAAAGAAAGGTTTCCATTTTATTTTGAATTAAAAAAAAAAAGAAAAAGAAAAAAATCCATCTTCTGAGTCAGTCGAATTCAAAGCAAATTCACCCCCAGCACAGCTGCTATCTTAAATCTAATTTTGGATGTAACTCCGCCGCTGGAAGCCACCGCATGTATAAATGTTCCCATGCTCCTCTGTAGGTTTGCGGGGAACATGGAGCGGCAGCAGGCTGACAACCTGTTAAAGTCCCACAGCAGCGGGACCTACTTGATCAGAGAGCGAACAGCTGAAGCGGAGAGGTTCGCCATCAGCATCAAGTGAGTGCTGCGCTGCTCAGATCTCACAGGAGGCTTCTAACCGCATCACACGGGGAAATAAAATTTCTCACGGGATGCTGCAGTCAGCTTGAGGAGGCATCTTCTAATTCCACCTAATTACCGCTCAGTAATTGCTTGTTTGATCCTATTTCTTGTGTGCATTCCCTGTGGGAGATTTCATCCCAAGGCAAAATAATACAACAGCTCTTATTGAAGCTGTCATGCGGTGATGTGTTGTCATGCCGTCTGATGGCTCCTCCTCTGGTGGGTTCTTTGTAGTCACCGTATTGTCTGGCTTTCACAGATTCAATGATGAAGTGAAGCACATCAAAGTCATTGAGAAGGACAGCTGGATTCACATCACTGAGGCCAAGAAGTTTGAGAGTCTACTAGTAAGTCAAAAACATAGACAAACACACACAAAGACACCTACAATACAAAAAAATAATGATCACTTTAATGCATTTTTCTCTCTCTAATGTTTTATGTAACAGGAGCTTGTGGAGTATTATCAGTCCCATTCACTGAAAGAAAGCTTCAAGTTGTTAGATACCACATTGCGCTACCCCTACAAGTCCAGAGAACGCTCACTAACACGGGCCAGCACCCGCTCACCAGGTAAGCCTGCCAGCCGTGACATTTTTCCACCACTTTACCTCTCTCTCACCCTGTGCACACAGCATGCGGAACAGACGCGCACATCAAGGCTGCGCTGACAGGCTGACATCAAACATCAGGCCGTCACCAGGCTAAAAAAGAATTTTTCTAACCCTCCTTTAACATTGCGAGAACACTGGAAGCCCATCATTTCCTTTACTGCTGCTGGTCGCAAGATGATTATGACATTGGAAAACACATTTTTTACAATGCAAAAGTATTACCAGGTTTATTTTTTTAAGATCTTTTCTCCATTTTTTTTATTGTTTTCCTGTGAAATACTGAGTCATTTTAAAATTTGAGGCCTCCTTTGTGAAGTAAATGAATTTAACAATGAAAATGGAGCTATTCTCCAGTTGGACCGATCAACACTCAGCCTGTGAGGAGGGGGTCAAGAGTGGGAGTCGCTATGTTTTAAGGGAACATGAGCAAAAAAGATTGAGAACCTGAGTTCATCCATCCAAAGCTCCCCAGTACTCTACAAGTTTTGTTTGAAAAACTGAATAAAGTTCTCAAAAATTATACTTGGAGAACAGTTGCATCCATCCTTGAGGTCACTGGGAAGTTCAGAGGTAATTTTCTTGAGTTTTCTTTTTCCAATTTAGCTCTGACTGAGGCCACCTAATTAGAATAGAAGAGAGCGCCGTAACAACCGAGTTGCTCACACTGTGAATTCTGGGTCAGTCGTGGCAGCCAGTAAAAAAAAGATAAAGATACACTGCTTTTCACCTCCATTTTCATATATATAAGTTTTGCATTTTGCATGTGAAAGTATTGTGTGGTTTTTCACATGTGAAACAAATATGTAGAAGCAAGTGAAAATGAAAAAAATGTGGGTTTGAACTCATAGAGAGAAATGTTTCTCCTATTAGTTCAAACTCTAAAGAAAAAGCTGCCACGTGTGACGTCAGGACACAGTATGAAAAAAAACACTAAGTTCATGTAACACATCGCCTCCAACACTCTGACCATCACACACCCTGACTACATCTGCCCATCATGAGTCAAAGTCCTTCACATAAACACACACTGAGCCCTCTGATTGACTCTGGGAGAAGGGTCCTTCAGTCTGTTGGGTTCAAGTACCGCCTCTTGTTCAAACAGCTCACCAGCAGTCTCAGAGCACAATGTGGGACGCTCACGGTTAGACCAGCTAACCAAAGACCACAGGACCATGAGGGACCACATCAGTTCCATTTTAACTTCTCGTCAACAGTCAGGATCATATCTGTCCATCACAAAATTAGTTACATAAGTAATAATGATGATGATGATGAAAATCTTTATTTATAGAGCACTTTTCAAAACCCATGTTACAAAGTGCTTCATTAACGCAGCAAACTAAAACAGACAAGTCATAGAAACAGCAGGTTTTAAAAGAAAGCGGGTAAAAAAAATAATAAAGGAAAAAAGATAATAAGATAAGACAAACAAAGAAAAGAAATTAAAGACATTTCAGTGGAAATTAAAACTTAAATAAAAAGAAAATGATAATATGTATGTACAGAACACGCTTTGGTAGATTAAAAGCCACCTTAATATCAACGGTGTTTCTTGTTCAAACCAACAGAGTGAATCAGTTTGATATCGCTGAACAAATATTAAGTGAATATAATAGAGTCAAACAGTAATTTTAGCAAACATGTCAAAGATGTAGCATTTTACAAGTTTTGGAGTGCAGTCTTTCACATTTTTCAGTATGATTTCCAGTCTACCAAAGCCGTACACTAGTATTAATGACGGGCAGATATATTCACTACTATTGATGAGAAGTGAAAACAGGAACAGCCTGATCCTTAAAAGTTGTACTGAATGTGTAGATTAATTTCATGTAAATGTTAATTAACTGTCCAAAGTGCAGTTAATCTAAAATCCCACATATTTGTTAGACTGAGACCTGTTTAATTCTCTCATTCTGAATGAATATAGTGTAAGTGTCCTCATGCAATTAGGGGCCTCAAGATTGTGCATCTGTTTGTAGTTTGCAAATTGCACAGCTCCACCTTTCAGCAGAGTGTTCAGAATATTTATCTGCTCAGGACACTTGATGCATTTTGATTTCCAGGATATGGTGGTCCAGCAATTGACAGCACTTTGTATTATAGACCTGCATGTAGTCATGAATATTTATGGCCAATATTAGCGGATGGATTATCATGTACCAAATCCAAAGACACTTTATAATTTGCAGGTCTAGCTCAAGTCTCCACCTCGATTCCACATCCTTTGCTGTGGATGCAGCAGAGGAGGATTGAATAACTAAGACAGACTGTTTGTTAGACTACCTCCCACTCTGTTTCCCTTCATTAGCACTCTGTTCCTCAGCAGGCCAGTATCTCTGCTGACCCAGACTATGGGCGAGAGAGGGATGGAGGGAGAGAGAGAGAGAGCGCGCAGGGAGAGACAGAAAGAAAGAGAGACAAAGAGCAGGATTTTGGCAGCTGACTCAGAGGCCTGTCGACTGACCATCTGAATTGGCCGGGCTGGCTTCTCGCTCCATTAGAATGTATAAATAATGGCTGTGGCCCCTGCTCGCCTCCCACATTGGCGTGCCTTTGTTGGCCCTCCAGCGAGACCCAGTTGGCAACTACAACAGGATTTTTCCCTCTTTTTTTTTTGGTTGAATCTGGAAATATATGGAGACAATTGGGTATGCACTAATGATTTTCTCTCTCTCTCTCTCTCCCTCTCTTGCTGTGTGTGCATGAGAGAGAGAGAGAGACAGTGGGCTGAACAGGGTTTGATTTCAGGTGACAGGACTTGCTGCACAGAATGCTGCAAGACTTAATGCATCAGGGCTTTTCCCTTTTTTTAATTTTCTGCTTCTTGGGCTCCCGCTCTGTATGCGTGCATCCTAATGCATTTTCTTTCTTTCTTTCTTCCTGTCTTTCTTTCTTTTCTCCCCTGTGTCTTTTTTCTCCTCCTCTCAGCAGCCACCTGCGCCTCGTACAACTTCTCCTTTCTCAGCCCACAGGGTCTCAACTTCTCCTCTTCTCAGAGCTCAGCTCCCTTTTGGTCAGGTACTCTAATCTTTCTTTCCTTCTTTTTTTCTTTCTCTCTTTCTCTCCTTTTCTCTCTCTCTCTCTCCTGTTTCTTGCTGCTCTTCACTGCTTTTATCTGCACATCAACAATGGGCTGCTATTGTAGCCTGAATGTGTGCAATTATAGGCTATTATTTGTATTGAAGCAAAAATAACATTAGCCTCTGTAAATAACTATATTTTACTTTTCCTTTCAAGTTGTAAACAGGTGATGTCGTACTGTAATTTGGTATAGATCACCAGGCCTAAATTTGACTATAGACTATAAATAACCGCTAATTAATCCTTGCAGTTGCTATGGAGACGCGAGTCGTACAAGACGGTGTGGGAAAGTAGATGCAGAAACGGTCATTGAAAACACCTGCTGTGGTGGTCAGTGAGAACATTTTCATAACCGGTTTATGTCTGAGCGTAAACCAACCTAAAACTGACTGAAAACCATTCAGGGATTTTAAACTTTTTAAAGACCTGCGGTGTGAACAGGATCTGTGATGCTCATTGCATTAACTAGCACTGGTGAATCCTTCCCAGGACAATGTTCAGTCATTAAATTCTAGCTAATTAAATCTATAAATCAAATTCTCTCCCCCGTAATGAAAGTCTGTTGTCCTTTCTGCATCCTTGTGATGTTCAACACAGAAGTGGCCACTCTGCTTATTCTTTACAACTATCTATTAATACTAAACAGCACCTCTTACTTCTTGCCCACCTTCCTCTTCCACTTGTATCTGATCTTTGTCCTATTAAGGCAAAAGTCTGCTTGGGTCTTTCTACACTTAGCGCCTCTCTATCAGGCATGATATTTGAATCCTCCAGAGAAGGCTATACTTATTCTTCAGTCAGTGCACCACAGTTTTGACCTTTGCAGTCCTCAATTGGCCACTTGCAATCCTCGTGAAAAATAATTTGAAGTCACGTCCCTCTGGGTCAGTTTACCGCGAGCGTCTAACATGTAAATGCATTGATTTGCTCGCATGTTGGCAGTGTTCACTCCCCGGGTCGTCAGCACGGCGGTGGCCAGGTATAACTTTGCAGCACGAGACATGAGGGAGCTGTCGCTGCGGGAAGGAGACATCGTCAAGATTTACAGCAAGATCGGAGGAGACCAGGGCTGGTGGAAGGGAGAGGCCAACGGACGGGTGAGGAAACACTGAAAATGCACCAACTGCTGCATCATGAAACATTAATGTTGGTAGCACTTTACTTGAAGTGTTGCTCCAGAGGCATTAAGTCCATTATAAGCACATTATGAGTGCATTATACTCAATATAATAACAACATGATAAAATATGCTCTAACTTCCAATACACCATCACTCATAGGCGCTGAATACTTTCTGGTGCAAGTATGTTCATATATCATTTATTTTAAGGCTTAAAATTAAAACTTTTTGCCAGTAATATCTCTGAGGCTGTCTGGCTACATTTTGGAGAACAGTTACTCTCATTATCTCACTGCATATAATGAATGAGGTTCTTATACAATGGAAGTGTTTCCCCACTACTCCAGGAAACAGGGGATGCCTTAATGACCTGGCAGCAGAGAGGGTTTTTAGTTCCAAAACAGTTCAGATCAGAAAAAAAAAACATTCTTTCTTTGGTCCTGTAACTTTACAAGCAACAACCAACCAAGCACAGAAAACACTGACAACAAGAGTTTGTTGGTGTTGTTATTCACCTGTGCCTCTGCTTGTGTTGTGCTTCCTCAACACCCTGTGGAGTTACATGGACAGAGCAGTTGAAATGGTAATGCTTATTTGTAGCACTTGTAATAGATTTGTTGTAAAGCTAAAGTAGTAAACAAGGTCAAGTTTATTTGGAGCCCAAAATCACTCAACAACAAATCAACAAATCAACAGTCAGCAATAACAAGACTCGTTAATACAGAGCTACATGTTAGAAATAGGCCTGCAAATAATGAGAATGAATGAATGGTCCAAACAAGCCTTTGTGAAGAGGCCTGAGTAATAGCACACTTAAAAACTGAAAATGAAACAGAAGCAGTGGCCAATGAGGTGTTTGCAGTAGAATGAATATTACACCACAGTTATCATCACCTCTTTAATGAGTCGAGTTGGTAATGTATTTCAGCAAAATGAACATTTTACTCCAAAGAAGCGGTAATTAATATCCAATGCCAAGAGCAAAAACACCATTATTAGAAATAATGATAACCAGTTGACTCTATTTATTGTTACTTGTCATAGACACTATGCCTAGGATTCACAATTTGAAAATCAAAAATGAAGTTGACTTATCAATAAATAAGGATTTTTTTAAATAAAACAAGGTGCACTCAAATGAGCAAAACAACTGAACTTAGACAACTTGCTAATATTTTCAGTGGGCCACACACCCTTTACAGTAATTTTGCACAAGCAGTTTCACTGTAAGGAGGGGTGGCCGTATTTATTTGGGTAGATGAGTTGCAAAATGACAGGTATGATGAAATTTCGTTTATTGCATGTATAGTGAAGAGAGGTGCAGCAGCAAGAGAGCATATATGATCAAGTGGAGTGAGGTAGCAGAAGCTGTCTTATCTGAAAACTGTGCTGCCTGACTCGGGATAGGATTCATACAACTAAGGGACTTGAAAGTTGGCAACCTGGCAGCTCTGGATCTAGGGTGGAAGAACTCCGGAAACACACATGAGGGAGGGACTTGGTTTTCTGGATAGAAGCATGATAGAGGAATCTGACAAATCTGGATGTAGGTCAGGGACCTGGCATGTCTGGAAATAAAGGAAGAGGGATGTGACATCTCTGCAAAATAGGTGGAGGAGTGTGGAAACTCTAAATAAGGTAAGTAAGAGAGATCTGGCTTCTCTGAGAAAAAGGAGGAGGACAGCCCTGACATTTTTGGGAGGAGAGCGGAGAGAAATCCTGGCAATTCTTAGCAGGGGGTGAAAAAAAGGGCCCTGTGATCTCAGAGGGATGTGGAAAATGCTGCTGACTTCTCTTGGAGGAGTCTTTTGAGAGGTCCTATTTGCAAGCCCTCGAGTCTCGAGAAGAGAAGGATCAATTCCTCTCAGAGCTGGCAGTGGAAGAGGCTTCTGCTCTCTGTGGAAAGATGGTGGTTATGCATGATCTTCTTGACCGTCACCACTCTTGTTTGGCAGCTTCACTTTTAAGCCCTGAGTCTCTCAATGCTTTGGCAAAGAGATTAGTCTCGTCCTCATTCAGATACACAATTGCATCATAATATGAATATAAACATTCCACAGACAAATGAGGGATAAGCGTGAATCTTTTGCATAAATCGGTGCTGTTAACCCACGACGATTTGGAGAGGAACATCTAAACACGGAAGCAAAGCACATTGTTTTTGCCTCAGGAAAATTTTCAGCTGTCTTAAGCATAACTGCCAACAATGCAGGGGCCGCCAGTCCTTTCTTTGGTTTAAAATCAGTATTTAGTGTCTGTATAGTAACATTAAAGCTGCTGTAGGTAAATTTGTAGAGTGAGTTGAATTTCATCGGATATTTAAACTCTAACAGTTCAGTCAGCCCCCTCCTGAGATTCAGTACCTTCTCCAGGTGCTTCCTACTCACGTGCACGCTCATCCACGCTCGTGCATGTGCCTCCAATGCTGATAGGATGGGGGATTAAGAGCTGGCGAGCCGGCTTCCTCCTGGCTAACGTACCGTAGGCTAAGCTAAGTAAGGAAAGTGAGTGCACACAGCAGCAGTGCACGAGGTGTGATTGCCGCTGAGGTAGCAACGCTTCCTTCTCTGATTGGTTGTTTATATTCGGGCTGGATGGATTTTAACAAATGAGATCACAGCCTGAGGAGCAGCCTGGAAGACTGCATCTTTTTTTCTCAGTGCATTCAGTTTGGCTCAGACTCTCTGTATAAAATAGTGATTTGTCAAAAGCTGTGAAGTAAGAAAGTTGCCTACACGAGTGTTAATGGTGATATAAGATTGTTCTGCACCATATCTGGCATAAATTTGCAAGTACATTAATTTAGAGCAGCATTAAAAAAGTTGCATCATTACTCTTGAAGTACATGATATTGTACACTCATATTGCACTTAGAATGCACTTATGATTCACCTCAAGTAAAGTGTTACCAAAATTTTTAAACTCATGTGGCTGTATCACAGATGTGTGATGTGGGGAGTAAAGACGCCTCAGTGGAAACTCGATTAAATCCTTGTTTTTCTGCCTCTGCTGACATAGAGCCGGTTCTTCCTCTGATAATTACTTTTACACCTGACATTTCAGATCGGATGGTTTCCCTCAACCTACGTGGACGAAGAAGGAGGGCAGTAGCAGTGAGTCTCGGATGGTGCCGGCTTCCTCCAAATCCATCTTCTACCCCACGGTCCTCAGAGAAAACTACTCAGTCTCCAGGAAAACAACACAAGGAAAAAAAAAAAAAAAAAGAACACTTTTTTTGCTGGATACTCATTTTTGCAGTGAGCGTTTTTACCCCGTTTCTCTATCTTCAAGTATGCATCAGCTTTGCTTTTGTTTGTTTTGTTTTGTTTTTTCGGTAGGATGTCCTGTTTAATTTGTGTGGAAAAAAACTGGCTTGCTGTCTGTCAGCCTCTGTGTGCTCCGCCGAGGCTTTACTGAACAGAGAATGCTATAGAGAGCCCCAGCACGCCGCACAAAAACTGACTGTGGATAGTTTTACATCGGTAAGACTCCCCTGTGTTGCAGGTCCGTGCTCGGGGATGAATAAATGTACAGTATAGATAATTTATTGAATAGAGATACTAATGATTATTGTGCGGAGGTAAAGTTGATATTAGTTAACAGCTAAGAATCAGATGAAGAAAAATGAAAAAGTAAGACGTGCTCTGTTTTTCATGCTGGGAGATTTTTGCCTTAGTTGTCATGGCAACGCCTTGTGGGCTGACGCCAGTGGAGGGGGAAAGACTTGTCGACTGGTTTTACTCTTTGTGTATGCTTCTGCCCATGTGCGTGCGAACACACACACACACACAAACACATGCACACATCAACACACACACACAGATACACATACATGCTGACCAATGTACAGTACAGTGCCTTCGAAGAATGGTCATTGCTCACAGAACCTCAACATCAGCCAGTCAAGAACATCGCCATCCCCAAATGAAAGTCACTCCCCACGCTAAAGAGACTACTGTACAACACCTAGATAAAGGGGGGGAGGGCACAACATATTCGGGGTCAGCTCTCATTCTGCACCCTTGAAAAACAAGACGGTGAAGCATTTAACTCATCCCAACTGGAGACTGAACGGACTCCCATAGAAAATGCACAGTTGGCGAGAAAAAAAAAATAAAAATATTGGAAAGGTTTTGCAGCCAGATATCTTAACAACAATCAATCACAAAGTTTGCATCAGTCTTTGAATCATGAGTCTATGGGTACTTGCAATCAGCTGGATGCAAAAGGGAAACATCAGGATAATCCACTTAAACACTTCACACTTCTGAATCGTGGTGTTCATTGTTTTATTGTTTTGTTTTGCACAGAATCAAAATTTTTGCATTTTTGATAACTGGACCAACACCTTTTTTTTTTTTATTTGAAACCAAATTCAACCATATTTTAATGTCTGCATGGGTTTGGTCTTTTGTTATGATTTTGTACCTTGCCTTATTTACAGTTGATCAGGTGATGGGATTTTTTTTTTTTTTTCATGTTAATCATTTTTCATGCGTGAATACCATTTTGGTGCTGTGCAGACTGGTGAAATTCAACAGTGTCAGAAGGGTTCAGTTTAAAGGACAACGTTGTCTGTGTGCTAAATAAACGGTGAAAGCTGCAGAAACCCTTTAATAATGTGGTAATTATTTAGGGGGTGCAGTGTATAGTGTTTCCAATTACTTCCAGTATTTCAAAGTGCTGTCTGTTCTCATCAGAGTTGTTATAGCACACAGACAGGGTCCCCTTACAATGTCATTTTGCCAGCTTTCATTAATTTTCACATTATGAGGGAACAGAAGAAAAAGCAACATGCTAATTCACTGAACATAAATGTACAGTCAGAAGAAAAACACAGCTATTCTGATGTTTACTGGCCCAGTCAGCTCAGTTCTTAAAGACGTTAGTTCAGATTTTTTGACAATAAATGTGAAATATTTGACAAATTTTGCCGGGTTTTCCAGATTTATGGGTGCTTACCTTTACAAAAACAGTTTATATCACTAGCTTATCTACATATTTATAAATTTATTTGCACTTTGCAGGTTACACAGATGGCAAATACAAACTTTTTGGGAGAAACTGAAAGTTTGAATATTTCACAGTACATAAAAGAAGGAATATCCATGTGTATAACACTGTTTTTCAAAAAGCTAGAACTGACCTGTCATACTTTGAAAGGTTTCTTTCTCCTTTTTGAGGGAAATTGCATACAGCCCTGATATGACGAATTAAAGCCAAATGCTGGAAACCAAACATTCTCATAAGTGGAAATATGATTGTAAAAGCAGTCTGAATGATTGCTTCAAATAGGTGCTTGATTGCTTCAAGTAGGCCAAAAACAAGTCTGTTAAAAGAAGAAGAAAAAAATGAACTAACTCTTTAAGCCTGCATACACCAGTAAGCCGCAGAGAAGGAAGATGCAAACATTGAACACATCAGCGCTGGGTGATTAACAAAGACTAATGGAACAGAAGAAGCTGATATGTTTAGTTTCTAGATTTTGACTGTCTATGATGTGTGTATTGCAAAGGCCAACCGCCCCCTGAACACGAGTCCTACCACTGTGTCATGGAAGAACCGGTGAGGGGACAAACAGCCGGCCTACATGTTGTCTACGAGGGAGGGGGGATTTAGTCGCTGTTTATGTAGTGGACAAAAACCCATTGCATGTGGCTATTGATATTTCAACTCCTGTCAGTACATCCTCAAAAAAAAAAAGTACTTAATTGTGTACATTTTTTGAATGGTTGAGTATTTCCAAATGAGGTCTATGATGAAATAAATATTTCTCTTTTGGTCTAAATTTGATATATTGTGCATTCTTATCATGAATGTGGTTTTGAGTGTTGCATTGCAAAGAATTAAACAACCGAGATTCCCTAAACGCAGCTTTTGCAATAATTTGGTGCAGGTACAAAGCCAGGTGTTTGCAGAAAATAGCGCAGTTAACTAAGATAATAGAAAATAAAGCCTTTGTCTGCTGCAACATTTGCTTCACATTAAAAACATTATGAACATCAGCTTCATTACAGACAGCGACTTTCACCTGCATGTTGAATGCACAATGATTACGCTCGCCTCCTGCATTCTCTAACAGCAACATGAAGAAGCACAAAACATCCTATGTGACTGAGATTAAGTTAAAGCAATTAAGCTGAACAGTGTTATCATCATAAAATCTTCCGACTGCAAAGCTTTGAACTTCAAGACTTTCTCTGAGAGCACACTAATCTAATTAGGCTCTGTGTAAGATTGCCAGTGCTCCAAATATTCACTTTGAATGTCAAGAGACTTCCTTTACCGCTAATATACAAACATTAAAAATGAGAGGTAAATGCTTTGGAGTTCAGTGGTAGGCTGTCCAGAACGGCAGAATGGCCGGTGTTACTTGTCAAACTGCGTAGCCGTACTTGCTGTCATATTTGACAGGTGTGTGTCCGGGGCTGTTGGTGGAGCGAGTGTGTGCGCGTCCCTCGTCAAAACAGCTCAGCTCCGACTCGCCCACCTGGCTGTATGTCACCCCCGGGCGCTGGCTGGCGGTCCGGCTTCCACTTCTACTGATCGAGCGGCTTTCAGGGGCCGGGGCGTCCTCCCTATCAGTGAGAGTGACAAGAAAGTTGTAAGATTTTCTCACCAAAACAATGTTTCACTGCTTGCACACTGGCTACAAAATGTTCTTGTAGTAGAAAGGAAACAGAACCTATTTCTGTGACGTCTTGGAACTTGAGTTAATAGAACAATTTTTATTATTATTCATTTTATTCATTCATGAAAATGAAGGAGTGAGTGAGTGAGAATCACTACAAAGGTTTCATGGAGTTTTTGGGTAGTGCTGGCACGACCCTCAGTCTTGCACACAGTTTATCAGCTACCATTACCACCATTAGCTGTTCCAGGATGTGCAGCTCTCAGCCTGCTTAAATTGTCTCAGTTCATTCTTAATCTCTCTGTACACTAATGATGCTTCTGCTACTTCTGCTTGGCAAGTGAGAACCATCTGTCCAGAGCTGCTGTACAGCTGATGCACTAAAAGTAATAAGCTTGTTTTGGTCGCCTACTATGTGCTGGGCATTCGGCATATCTCATCTTGATCCAACAGGATTTTCTCAGAATGGAGAGACTGAAAATTCCACAGCCACAAACTTTTGTTGTTGCTCGCCTAATTGGAAGTTATTCCCAAGAATCCCTGCTCTCCTTGAGAACCTGCCTTCACTGCTTTTTTCTCTCACTGGAAGATATGAATTCTCTCCGCTGCTGATTCCAACCTGCACGCTGCTCCAAGTGGCATACAGTCTTCGCTTGTCAACATGGTTGCCAACATTCAGGCCTTGGAAGCTACTTTGCATTCTGCACCCGTGCTACTTTGCACTCCCGGCTGGAATCTACTCATCTGTCAAAAAAACAGCCGTGCAACTGATTGACTGCAAGATTTTCTGTTCTCACAGCAGCTCAGGACTGATTTTTGCTGGTTCAAAGATTAAATCTCCTATTGTTCAGCTGCTATGGGCAAGGAGAGGCCTCGTAGTCTTAGGGGCCATGTTCCCTTTGCCATGCACATAAGTTTAGAGCCCTGCATACGACTGGGTTTGGCAAGACTTAAATCAAAACATTTGATTCAGAAGCCACACCTTCTATAAAGGGTTCCCACAGTCATGGAAAACCTGGAAAAGTCATGGAATTTTAAAATCTCATTTTCCAGGCCTGGAAAAGTCACGAAATAAAGTAAAATCATTGAAAGCTTTGGAAAAGTCATGGAATTTAATTTTGTTGTCTGTAAGGAAATGAATCACAGTAATCTTCCATGGATAATCTTCCACATAACGTTTTGATGTGCAAGTCCAAATTTCTGTTGTCATAGCGTAACATGCATTGATTTGTGACTACATTATGCTCCTTCAATTTCACCTCTGTTCATGTACTTATAGGTTGTGAATGGTCAGTTTTATTATGGGTCCCGGAAAAGTCATGGAAAAGTTTTGAAATTTTGTCCATGAAAATGTGTGGGAACCCTGTCTACACTGTCTCCAAAATAACTGTACAATTCAATACTATCCTAGTGGATTAATCCTTAAAATTCACTTTGTTACATAATGCAATACTCTTTGATGAAGACAGTGGTTGTAGTTATTCGGTTGTATGGATCTCTCAGCTTGTAGTCTGTCTGGGCATCTCTCCATCTGTCTCCTCTTCAGTGTACCAAAAAGAATAAAGAAGGCAATAATAAATCTCCTCTTTTTACTGTGCAAATTCGTGTCCCACTTACAGCCGGGGTGTTTTGGTCCTGATGCAGATAGGCAGCCGGAGTCTGTTTTGTTCACTACATTTATAGATTTCTTAGATGAGGGGAACATAGTCCTTGCACTGAAACTATTTGATGCTCCGCATGATTAATCCCGTTCAGATCTTTCTGTAGAGCCTGCTGTGTTTACAGTTCACCTTGAGCAGTAAAAACTGTCAGATTCAAAAGGAATTATTGTTGCCATTGCTCAAATGTATACTGCTTTGTCCTCTCTCTTCTATGACCCGGTGTCTGCAATGGCATTTTCATGTGGAGAGCGATGAAGCCCTGTACATCATAGGAGCTGGGAAGGCCATGTCAGGATTGTGGTTTGCAGCACCTCTGTCTCCCACGAGCTGCGCACAACACACTCCTCAACACACTCCTCCCACTCTGGTGCATCTGCAATTTCTACTTTGAAAGCTTTGGGGTTGTTCGTCCTGAACTGTGAATGAACTCTATGCTCAGTTTTTTTTCTTCCTTCTTCTTTTTCGGTGATGCTCTATTTGAAAAGGAGACATTTTCTTTTCACTTACTCCCTTCAACAGGAAGGTCAGAGTACAAAGTTGGCTACAGAACTGTGTCCGCGGAGCTGGCAGCAGTTCACTGTCATGCTCATTGAATCACTTCACAAGAGCTTGAGCCTGGGCCTTTTGGCTGGAAAACTGCTGGGCCACCATGCCACCTCCTTAACTTTGTCTCAAGGACATGATGTCATCTTAAAGGACTATGAGTGTAAATCTGCAAAATAGATTTTTGCACAGGTGGATGTAAAGTTTCGTGCCAAAGTGAAAGCTCTTAACATCGTCTCTGACACAATGATTTCTGGCATGAACATAATACAGTGGCATAAAAGTATATATCATATATTTGAGACATTATGATAATCTCTTTTCCTCAAATAATGAGCAGTGAACATCAGATAACTTTGTCGAAAGGGAGGATATGTACAGAGAATTTTGGAATGTAACCTTTCAAATGTTTGAAGAGGTCGGAGAAATTCTGATCTGAATTATTTCATTTTAATAAATATGTTGCATTAAAAGGTGGCTGTCACATTGTTACATCCACAGCTATTTATATAATAGTTTCTTGTATTAAAACACTCTCATAACTTGCTGTCTGCTCATTTGAGGGCACAAGACAACCGTTCTTTGTTGCTCACCTCTAATGAAAAGTTGCAGAAAAGCCCTTAAGGTAAAAGACATAAGCTAAAGATAACAGGACAGTTACTTAGTTATGTAACTGTGAAATATTTCTCTTGTATCAAGATACAATAACTGTATAGCAACAACTCATCTTTCTGAATCTCACATGCCAAACCAATGCTTATTTCCATGACAAAATGATTAAACAGTCTATGGCAGCCATTTGTTTTCAGTGGTTTGAAATCTAGGGAAATCCAAAGCTTTGAACTATTATAAAAGGAGCTTTATGTCTCACACCGACTTGCTCAAATTCCTGCAAGTGCAAAAGCATGTATGTTGTAAGCATACCATTGTGCATGCCAATGTTGCCCTCTACAAGACAGACAGAAGTTTCAGGAGAGATTTTTCTTTATACACTCAAGCACTGGATGTGATCTAGTTGTGCCGAAACACCGTCAAGTGGTGAATTCCCCAGGCAATGTAACCACAAGTGTGCTGCTGATGAAATACTTCTACAGCTTTATCTCTCATGTCTCCCTCTCTGTCTGCCTCTCTATTTCACAACGAAAATATATGATCTCATCCTCAGTTTTTTTTTTTTTTTTTTTTTTTTGGTTTGCTTTGTGTGTTTT
>OMLF01020241.1:21072-35605 GCA_900302615.1 Holocentrus rufus
TCCACACCAGGCAATCTAATGTCATCCTCAGGGTTCCCTGAGGGGAGACACACACACAGAAACACATAAACAAGCACGCACACACACACACACACACAGACACACACACACACACACACACACACACACACACACACACACACACCCGCAAGACATATCCCAGGAACTAAAATGATACACTTGAAGGAGAAATCAGATGGGAATATCATGTATTCTCTTATAGCCACTAGAATCAAACTAGTGTTTACTTGCTCACACATCACCTACTACACACACACACATACACACACACACACAAAGCAAGTTCTCTTTGATATGTAGTAGCTTGGTGACATCAGCAGAGGTCAGACTTACTCTGTGTGGCTATAGAAGGCATCGGTCCTCCCCTCTCTCTCTTCCACATGTAATTTAAGGGAGTGGAGCCTTGTGCAGACTTGCAATGCAAGGAGACAGCTTCCCCCACCATCTCTCCTCCCTCCACCCAGCACTTAGGCACAGAAGGCTTTGCTGAAATTATATAACATTAATGGATAATTTCACAGTGCTCTTTCCATTACATTTCTTGGAAACAGAATAGTTTTATTCTCTGTGGAATGAAATGTAATGTACGCAACTACTATTATTGTGCCTCAAATAATACACATCAACGTAGATGGCTGATTACTGTTATTTGATGCTGTTTCAGATTCAACAGATTCAACAACCATAAAAATACAAGTAATTTTAGGAATTGCATTTTAAAAAATCATGCCTTCATTATTTTGTCAAATTCTGGTGGAAATCTATAGAAACTGAAATACAAGAACAACTACAGTAAACTTCAAGAGTTTAGGATTAAAATTTTGAGTTTAAAGTCAGTTTTGAATTATTTAAGAAGTAAAGAAAGGATCAACAAAATTGTAATAAATAGAATACAGTTCACAATTAAATTTTTCAGAGAAATGTAACCTAAGGCTAAGAACTGATGAAGGCTACGAAGTCGACGTGGCTCATTTCAGACACACCAACTTTCCAGAACTGAAAATTTTACATCATGAACATTTTACATCAGACACCTGTGTTATTTTACATTTATATTACATCTTACCTAAAAAGTCAAATGAAATACATGCTGTGAATGCGAGGAAATGGGGTAACATTTAACAGTAATAATGACCAGTGACAAACATTTCATAAGCTGTTGCTTTATAATGAACCTATTATTAAGAAATTATGCATACATGTTTGTAAATGATTCATAAATATTTAGCTACGACGTTGATTAAACATTCACAAATTATTTATAAATGTTAAAAATTGTGTTTATCACTTGTATAAGATTAACTGCGGGTTAATGTGCAGCAGAATATTTAGTAGTATTAATAGCAGTATTTGTAGTGGCAGTAAATAGTAAAAATGTTTTAAGAATTCATAAAATATTCTTGAGTTCATGTAAAAGATTAACCACGTATAATATGACCCTTGATTAACATTTTTAAATGCTGTTAATAATTAAACATTTTTTTTAATGATTACTCATCTATTAAGCATTTGTAGAGTTTTTTTGCAGACCCTAAAGTTAAAACCCTGTGCAAATATATATTAAAAGTTTTATTATTTGTGGAGAACTCATTTCCAAGTGATTCCCACTTGTTTTAAATTACCTATTCATGAATCATTTCCAAGTCATTAACGGTGTTTTATGCAGCCCATATCTAAACTATCCACCAAAAACAGATTTTTATAAAATTTCTAAGTATTTTGTATATTCTGTTTTTTTCCAATTATTTAATCGCATTATCCATGATCTGTGAATGTATTAATGAATAATCAATTACAAAGATTTTTTCAGCCCCTAGTAAAGTTGAAGCTACATATATGTCTAGTGAGGTGTATAAGGTATTTGTGGATTATCACTTTGATATAATGTCAAAACTTCAGTGTGCAGTAATTATAAACCCGTCTGTATGTTTCATCCACAATGCCCCGCTTCTATTTTTGTATTCCAATTGCAGACAATATGGATGCTATATAACATTCATCTGTTTCTGTCAGGCCGCCCCCATAGGATGAAAATAGTAGTGGATGAAATGAGCATTATGTCACTTATTGATTTTGACTACAGTAGTTGTTTTGAAACCAGAAGGCAGGACTGTTTATGGTCGCTGCCATTTTATCACTTTTTGGAGCCAGAGCACCCAGAACAAGTCAAAAAGTGAAGCCAAGGTCATTAAGCTCATGTAACTCGCAGAGTATAAATAAAAAACAGGCCAACTGTTATAAAAGTAAATTTACCAAACAAGGACAGAACACAATCCTTCGACGTTCTGTTAGAAGGTTACAGTTAAATGCAGAGTTGCCATATTTGCGGTGTGATACCAGCTACATTGGCAGAGAGAATCAGCTGAATACATCAGTAAAAGGAAACAAAACCAGCTGGCTGTTACAGAAGAGGAGCGCGTTCACTGTCAATTTAAAATGACCCATAATCAGCAACGCAATCTGCTGTATCAATCACAAACCATACACTAAACCCAGTGTCATAGCCTCTCAATGTCACAATTATCTCAAACATTGCTGGAGTGGACACATTGCAATATGTGAAACTACTTCCTGAAACTACAACTTCTGTATTTTTAGAAAGGATTTTTGTTTTGGTCCCATTGATTTGCATGAGGTGGGACAGTTATCGCGTTGTCCCTATATGGCGTTGGAGAAATGGTAGTCACTTCTGGCTTCAAAACTAACCTGTGTTTCTGGCTGCTTGATCTAAATCAGTTGGCGGTGGGAGGACCACAGCACCCTGTTCTCAGAAACTGTCTTAGAAAGAAAAATGGACCTGAGATGCATTTTGTTAATTGCAGGTCATTTAAGGACTATAATTGGATAGACTATGCAAGTTTACATGGTGCGCATCTTAGACCACTAAGCCACAAGGGTGCCATATGTTGCAGTTCAAGCAATTTATTTGTTTAATTGCCATTCTTCTGTGACTTTTTGATATCTTTGCTGGTCCATGACTTGGCCTCTTTTAGACGCAAAGTCATGGTTCCTAAAGCTGTCTATTAGACAGAAAAAAGGGTTCAATAACTCTGAGCCGTTCTGAGGGCTTGCTGAGGTGGGGTTGTCATGAAAGGTGTGAAAAGGTTGGCCATTGATATGTGATGCCTGGCTGCAGACATTTAACATTTTCTTTGTTAAGGATTAATTGCACAGGGGAGCTGCTGGTTTCTATACTCGGGGAGGGGAAGTGGTTTCAGCTAAGATAAAAACCAAAATAAACCTTTTGAAATCCTGCATCCCAAAGCTTTGTTTTAGTGTTGAATATCATTTAAATAGTCTAATAAAATTTACACTGCTATATAGGGTCAATAAAGCATGGTGAGCGGGATGAAAAATTGTATAGGTATACTGATCAGAGGGTGATATTTTTAATATGTTTGGCAGGATAGGATGTGGCTGCTGAGGCAATGTTTAAGCCAATACAATATTAAATGAGTATTATAATTAATGCTCTGCTGTGGAGCTTGTTTCTGTCAAGATAAATTGCAGGAATATGCACATTGTATAATGAATTAATTTTGCGTAGATATGTTCTTCCCTAAAAAAAAAAAAAAAAGAGTCATCATTATGTATGGAAATCTTGTGCCAATGCAGTGTTTGGTAGGTTTGTCAGTTTCTGTCAGTTTCTTGGGTGCCAAATACAATCATTAGCACCTGCATCACATTTAAATATATAGGCTGCGCTTTGCTTTGCTCGAGTTAAGAGTAATGAATGTGTGAAGTTTCGTGGAAATTCATGTTAAATTAATGTGGCAAATGTGATAGTCGCACCTCATCTGAGCTTCAGATTCTGACTGTGAAAAACAACAACATCAGCAACACTGCGTTTAACATCCTATGTCTTCTTCGTCTTGTTCTGACACATCTTGAAATAAAGTTAAAAGAAAGACTAACTTTAAGAAAAGGGAATGTGAATGTGAGAGGGTAACAATATAGAGGGCTTGTGAGCTTTGGAGAACTACATGAAAAATTAGTAACAGCATTGAACGAGACTGAAAATCAATACCAACAGAGATCAGATTAGCGCTCCTGAGTATGACGCGACCTTTCATTACTACTTGCTACCCCAGGTTCTTTTACTATAAAACTCAATGTGCAGGTATTCTGATCAACTGAGATTAAACTGCTGAATTATTTCTTGAATCCTTAAATGCTTTTGCAAAACTATCTTCAGAAGTTCAATATTGCATCCAGTCTTAAAACCACAAATAAGATAATCTGCCTGTGGCCTGACAAAGTTAGAGTATTTTCCAATGCACCTCAGCTTATATCAAGGATATCTTGAAGAAGGCAGATTTCTTAAATGTTTCATGATAATGTAAAATAGATGATACAAGCCAGCCAGCCACATGGCGAGATAGATGGATTAGATCTTTCATTTGAATCCCAAAAGTTTCCATTAAAGAAGTGAAGTTATATCATCAAGAGCTCGAACAAATGTTTTTTGGCTATTTGACATAAATAATTCATCCCAGCGACATGTGTTATTCCACCGTTGTAACCCAATTCCCAGTCTTACCCATCACCACCAGTGACATCTTGCGCATGTCCACACCAGGTGACTTCTTCACTTTGCACTGGTAGGTCGCACTGTGGGCCTGGGACAGCACAGCAATTGAGAGTGATGCATCACCCATCGACGGGTCAGCAGCAGCAAAGTCGAGCCCTTTTGCAAGAGCATGATTAGTATGGATGTACTTTGTGCCGCCGGTGTAGGACATGAGCTGAAACATAAATTAAGAGGCAGACGTCAACAAATGATACCGAGCCTTGCAGTTGTGCTAATAATCAGGGGTTGCAGTTTGAGATTGCACAGCGACACACAGTCAACAATAATGAACAACTGCCTTTAACACAACTTGGACCTGGTCAATCCTCATGTTAGCAGTGATAAAACGTCTGCTACCTCAGGGCAGAGAGGAAGACTGCTGTGGAAAAAAAAAAAAAAAATCATCCTTCCAAGACTTTAATGACTCATTTAATTTAAAAGGCAAATGTGAGAAACAACTAATTCCAAGGAAATTAAAAAAGTGCAGCAGTTCACCCACACCCGAAACTCCTCCTGCACGCCTGCACTGAATTCTGATGCAGACTTTCAGAGGTATAAGTACATCGTTTGAGGTTAATCTGTTGGAGGAGCTCAGAAATGTGAATAGAGTGAATCTTTTAAAGATCCTGTCCCTGTCATTAAGGATTGCAAGGCATGGGTCATGAGACTGAGGGTAGTTAGTGTCCTGATACATCCCTAACCTTTCCTTTAGCTCCATGGCCTGACAATCATCCGCTGAATCCTAATTTGCACAATCAGGAGTTTGCCTTAAAATAATTGATGGTGAAATGGATGTCAAAGGAGTTTCTTTTCAAGCCTCTAAAAAAGAATAAAAGGACTCATGAAGAATTTCAAGTGGTGTACTTTTAAAATCACAGTAACTTTAGACCTTTCACATGGCTATACACACATTAATAGTACAATATGCATCATCCTTATTCTCTGTATTTAGTAATCTGGTTGTTTCTCATGCCAACACATTCTTATTCCTAACTCGTCAACAATGGCAGCTTCGTCAGTGGCCCTATGCTTCAAACTATGATACTCCAAGTACCCCTGTAGTGTTAATTTTGACCGTGCAGGGCTCTTCCAATCCTGATGCTCTGGGTCTTATTGTACCACTGTGATGTCACTCGCAGACAAAAAAACAAAACGGTCACAGTTTGGTGACGTTTAGCCAACAACATGACTTGGTGAAGGTTAGGAGAACCTTAGATTTAGGCATCAAAATAACTTGGTCAAGGTTAGGAGACCAGACTTTTTTCACTTTGTACTACGTCATCAATGCAGTCCACTTGGCATCTCAAACTGATGGTACAGGAGAACCTAGAGCGTCATACTTTCAAGCGTTGGGCCAGTGACCAAGCTGCAGCTTTTGATGCCCTGGGAATGAGAATGAGCTGCTCATGTACAGCTGTTATCTCATTTCAGAAATGCCATGTAAACAAGAAACCTGGTTTTCATAATCAGGGTTAGGGATGAAGAAAATTAGGATTAAGGCAGCTAGATTTCTGCTGGGGAAACCCGATTACTGGGCCATGTAAACCCTTGCTTGGATTTCTTAACAGCTTTATGCACATGTGCAGAAAAAGAGAGCAGATAAGGAAACTAACACAACTAAACCCCAAACCCAAAGCTCTGTTAGCTTGACCTCTGATGGTGGAGAGCAGGGTGCCCCCTCTTTGGTGACAGGTGATGTCACTGCCTGTTGTACTTTATGGGTGGTGACACCACCTGCCACCAAAGACCAGGCACCCTGCTGTCCACCATCAGAGACTTCACAGAGATTTAGGTTTGGGGTTTAGTTTCTCTTTAACAAACGATATACATTGTTAGAGAGAATAAACACTTCACTTTTTGTTTTATGTGAAGAAAGCATATACTTTTTTGTCAGTGTTACCACAGATAAAAATATAAGGAAACAAAAAACACATCTGCCAAACCTGCTTCACTTATTAGTCCAATTAAATGGTGGAAGAACAACTATTGCAGCCTCTCACTGAGCTGTAAAACCTGCTGCTGCCCACGGCAGACTGGCAAAGCTCGGGGAAGTCGGCTGGTTGTCTGGCGGCTCCGACTGCGCTACAGCACTACGGTCAGATTACTGACCTCCCACTAACTGGGGTTTTTGAGTAATCAGAGGAACGCAACACATGTAAACTCATTATCTGATTACCTGCCTCTCATTTGGTTTAGTGCATGCATGTAAATATAATTATTGTGCCTCTTACCATTTGGTCTTTCTGCGTGGTGTCCGGGCTGACCACAGACCATTCAATGTCAATCTCTCCAGTGTCCAAAGGCCCTGGTGTGTAGCTGCAGCCCAAGATCACGCTCTCTCCCTCAGCCCTCTGGATGGTCTGGGGGCCAGTTGAGGTCAACTGCAAACCCCCTGCACGTCCTATTTCTTTAGAGATTCAGACAAGTCATCAAATTCATTATACTGATACTGAATTAAGACATCACTGTATTAGCTGTTATGTAATCTCTTATTTCAACACGCTAGGATAAGCAATATTCAGTACATTCACATTCAGTAAGGCATGTCGACATTCACTGAGCCACATCATATGCCTTCCAGCATGGTCTGTGGTTTAATCTGACATTGATTCAGGTCTCGTATTTGTACAAAATATATATTTTTAAAATAATTCAAAAGGGTGTTTCAAACAACAAAAACAACTTTTTCAGGAGATATTTTGCTAAAATTGCAGCATTAAGACAAAGACAATATTTGTAAACAAACGGTGTGCAGTAATATACGACGGCAAAATAGTCAAAATTATATAGAAGGTAGAGTAAGGGCAAATTCATAATTCAAATAAAAGAGGCCCAAAATACTGGGAGGCAAGAAGGATTAGGGGCCAAGTCTATAACTCTTGACTAAACAAAGCATAGACAGCTTTTTATTGGATCTGCCTCAAGGTCCTTCGGAATCAGTTTAAGCTCACCAGGAGAGACCGTCTTTTTTTAGTGTTAAATCATTTTGCAATGAACTCCATGAAGAGAGAGCAGAGAATAATGAAAACCCTTTTGTCTAATTCAGTTTGGACCTTAGGGACAGATAACAAAAACAATTCCTGAAATCGTAGACGATATTTTCAGCCAATTCTTTTCTAAAGATATCCTGTAAGTGCACAAATGAAATGGAAACAGAATCAGTTTGGCCTTTCAACAGCTCCATGTACTTCTAGGATTTGGATATATTGCTTGGAGGAAAGGCAGTCATCAATTAATATTATTAATATAAGAACTCTCTGTTTTGAAAGCATGTGCAATGATGCAATTGTAAAATAAAGAACTTGCAGGTAAATAACAGGTATTACAATTACAATGGTCTTGTTAGCACTTAATACACTGATTTATCTACAAACATATATTTTTATTGCACTTGCAAGGGTTCAAATTATAATTTAAGTGCAATAATTTCAAGCAAAACACACTCACAGGAACACTTACAACAAGAGATTTGCCATCTGACGTAAGTGTTGCTGAGCAATATGCAAAGTGAAGTGCCAGTGAAAATCAATTTGCACATGAGATTTAAATAGCAATGTGAGTGAGATTTGATTTAACAAGTGCCACACCCTGAATAGAAACAATCCACCTCAGAGCCCTGGAACATTTGGGAGTCAACAGTCATCTGGAGGCCCAGCCTATTCACGTATTCTGATTGGACGGGCGGTGAGCGCCATGGCAACACACAACCCATATACCTCTGAGGCCTATTTAGCAGTGTTGAACAGAAGCAAGTCACGAAGATATTGATGCTGTTTTTCAAATGGCGGCCATTTATTTTGACAGGTTTTGGGAAATGTCAGCATCTACGACTCTTTTTGTTACATTCCTTTCAGTCTGTGCATCATTCATGCCAACTCTTTGTTGAGTTCCCAGCACTAAATAACATTTGGCCATGTAATTGTGTCTGAATGTGTATTTGCGTGTGTGTGTGTGTGTGTGTTGATATTCTTACCTGAACTTAAGAGACTTGCTGTGCATAACACAATGACAGGCAACCAGGGAGGGGAGCAGAGAAGCAAGCGCACCTTCAAATGAGGGCAATTCTGTTTAAGCATTCTGGACCTATTTAGGACAGTTGGTGAAATCTATTATGAGCACACAGAAAGTATAATTTCTTAAACTGCTCACTGTACACACGACCGTGTCTGTTCTTATTTAATTCCTTCCAGCTGGTAAGAATTAGCAGAAAATGGCCAAGCCTTGACGAAAATATGCGTATCTTATTGACAAATGAAGTACAAAAGACGTACAGATTCTACAGCTACAAAATCAATATGAAACTTACTTAATAGCAGTAGTTATACCTGAATGTAGGAGCTTCTTCCGAGGGTCTGGTCACAGAGCACGATGGATCAGACTGTATTGTGTTGCCTGGTGCTCTCGCTCTCGTTACAGTGAGGCTTCTGCTTTACTTCCTCCTCATTGGCAGAAACGCTTCCCATTGGACGTGTGACCCACCTGTTCTACCTGTTTACCCAGGGGACAGCTCAGTGTCGTTGGCAGCAGTTAACCTGTTAGCCTTACTGAGGTCTTAACCAGACCATTCAAAGTGAAATTAAAGTAGAATTAAATAGGTAAACATCATGAAAGTATGCTAAATGAACCCAAATGAAACCAAACCCAATTACATAAAAGGGGTATAAATATGCTTTCAAAGTGTCTAGACAGACAAACATATGTCTGTCTGCCTGTCTGTCTGTCATATATTTTACATTCTCATGAAGCAAATAAAGAAATCTATCTTATTCAACATATTTTCGATGTAAGCTGAGATGCACTGGAAAAAGCTGAAACTATTTTTCAATGCCAAGACATTTAATGATTGAACAAATAATTAAAAAGTTTCAAAAGCCTTCAGGAATCTGGTAGAGGCACACAAATAGTACACAAGTGCATACTCTCTCATTTCTAGCATATAGAACACACCATGAAAGTAATCTCCCAGGTGGACACAGGCATATGATTAATTGAAATGAAGCCAAATATGCTTACATCAAATAAAAACTCAAGGTCTAACAGTACAGCATGCTGTAGAATAAAAACAACTTAACTCGCTCACCAACCATTTCTCAAATGTCTGCGGTTTCATTTAATGAGGGAGCCAAAGGTACATCGGCCTCTCGGGTCTCAAGTAACAAAAAACTGGTTATTCAACCGAAAACACAAACAAGCAAGGTTTATACCCCACCAGGCTGCATGCAAACCAACAAAGCATATCTCTGTGGCACATCTACAGGGGAAACACCCTTTATAAATGAAAAAAAGGAAACCCTTTCTCTTAGTGAACACACAAGCAGCAATTGATTAGTGAAAACAGAGATGAAGTGCTGTATCTATTCTTGTCAAAACATTTATTAGACATGAGAACATGATTGTTACATCAGGAAAGATGTTCCTTTGGTTATTAGTGTGAGGATGGATTTAGGTTCCCGCTACAGTGTTCATTCAGCCATGTACAGTGTATGCTGTCTGTATGGGCCAAATTTCCAAGACCCAAATCTCCTCAGCCCATTTTCAAAAGAAGTTCATGTGGAAACTCAGACAAACACAAAGAAAAGGCTCGCTCCATGCAGAGAGAGCCAGAGGTAGAGCTCTCTCTTATTGTGAAAGCAACAGTGCTAACAACAAAAGCTACCCACAAAGAAGAAAATAAACAAAATACAACTGCGAGCAGTGACTGTGGAGATCTAAGCAGTTATTTTAAAACTGATACCAACTTATAAATATCAAGGAAATATTAAGTTTTTGTAAATATAGTGAAGCAACAAAGTGCCATTCAAAATGCATTTCACCATATTTAATTATTCCTACTGACATGTCAGGAGTAACAGGATGAATAAGTGCCCCCCTCTCCACAAACACAGCCGGGCGGCCCTATACCCACATAATTTGTGCAGGGCCCCACAAATTACCCAAGGGCCCCTTCATGTCAAAGCAGGTGTCAGTGTTTACAACTTTAATGAGAGGATGAAGCCGAACTATCCTTGAGGTCACGAAAAGAGATGAATAAGTAAATAAATAAATAATAAAAACACCATGGAAGTGAAATGCGAGAACAGCGATCAAGTAGCCTAAAACCCCTCAAAGTTTAATGTCAGCAAATAACAGCAAAGTTAAGTTGATGTTGTAGCTCGCAGTGCGTCACTCTCTCGTCTGTCTGTCTTGCTAACCTACGAGGGCCGTGCATCTCTTGGTCCGTCTGTGTCTCGCTTGCCTGCCAACCACTTCCAGGCCTGTGCTCTGTGACTATGTGCCTGACAAAAGTGAGAGTGAAACGGCTATTTATTACATTTGATAAACGCCAACAGGCAGCGGTGTTTACAAACGGCAGCTTTGAAAAGATAACCGCGTCATGCTTTCCAGCAGCAGCCTCAGTGGGACCAGCCCAGACAATATATGGGCGTGATGGCGCTCCTCAGAGGTGCACATAATTTTAAAACATGACAGTGATTATGTAGTCTCTCAGTCAGGGTTTAGTTACAACTCTGGACTAATGCAATGGAAAGCAATGGATTGACAAGACATATAGCTGCAGCCATAGCCAATAGGCTTATGTGTGTATAGCCAAAGCTAATTGTATAATATTGTGAGGATTGGACTCATCACCAGGCAGGAGAGCCAAAGCTCAATGTAATATATGTTATTATCTTCAACATGTTATATTCGACAATTTTATGCTAATATTCACTTATCTTAAGATTCTTTAGAAAATAGAGTAGTTATTAAATATTGTTTGTTTATAGCCCATTCTGTTTATGTAGAGGTCTACTTATTCTTAGACCAAACTGTTTAAAAGGAGGGAGGACTGTAGTGGGAGCACTGGTGTCAGGTGTGACTGTGTGACAATGGCAAATGGTATATATGGCTCACAGGTCAGGAAAGAGGGCAGAATTATGATTAGGACCTCAGGGAGGTCAGGACCGGCTCTGTACAAAAACATCAAAATCTGAACTAGCCAGGGTCTGAATTATTAACTGAACCCATGTGCTGATGCTGTCATTTTTTTTTCTTTATCAGTGGATGCATTTTTATTCACAAGGTCTAGAGATATTTGTGTGTCCGTGAATCATGAAGGAGCTTAGCTGAAATGAGAATTAGTATACATGCCATCAGTGCCACTGAGCACATGTTTTATTATTGGTACCCCCACTCATTAAAAATTTCATTCAGCTGTGCTCTCTGTGGCAAAGGTCTATTGCATAAGTTTTTTCATGGTGTGATATTTTTATGTCATAATGGCTTGGCTTTTATCTGGAAGTATATATGCAAAAAAACGTGAATCTATAGAATAAAAAAATAAATTAAGTTTCCATTACACATGAAATTGATTTGACTTTATAATCAAGAAAGTCTCAGGGGTGGTTTCTTGTATAGCCGATATAGGCAATTGCTCAAGTCTGCAAGTGCTTATACAGTCAATCAGCCAGGAGACTTAGTCAGTGCTGCCCAGACCCACAACCAACAGTCCCACCTGGGTCTCATGTTATGTAGATGCTTTTGGAAACGGCCCTGTTTGTGCAAAACCCTGCCCATTGCCACACCCTCTTGAGACCAATTAGCCTGAAAAATGAATCACTTTTTGCTGGCTCATGATCAACCTTCCCACCAAGTTCCATGCCCTTCTAGCATGCATGAAACTTGGTGTCGGAGTCCAGCGGCTTCCTCCTGTGTAAGTCAAAGTGTCAAAGTAAAAGTTGTAGCTCCTCAAGCAACCAGGTCAGCAGCGGCTCGCTTTTGTGTTGTGAGTACACCTTCAATAAATGAAGACTCAGATCATGTTATGGTCAGGTAGATGAAGCAGATGAAACTGTATTTATTACTATTTGCATTTATTGCTGTCTTTGATTTTTCTTGTCTTTTAGTTTTGTCTCCACTTATTTTATTCTGCTTATACATGATCTGTTTTTATGTCTTCCATCTTAATTTCAGAGCACTTTTAACTTTGTTTGGAAAAGTGCTATACAAAAGATTATTTTTTTAATCATGATTATTATTATTAGTAGTAGTAGTAGTAGTATTAGGAGTAGAAGTAGTTGCAGTAATGTTGCTAATACTAGTGCTGCTAACATTAAAGCTAATAGCTAACAGGAGACAGTGCTCCACTGTCAATTTTAAACAAGCAACATGCACCACTTCAGGTTCTGTTTCGAAGATACTGATCAATGATGTTAAGAAATGTGGAGGAAAAATATGTAGACGAATGGACATAACTTTGTTCAGCTCTACAGAATGAAAAAGCGCAAGGATACGCGTCATGTTTTCTTTGTTGTAAAAGGTAGTTTGTGTTGGAATAAAACAATGTCTAACAAGTCCACAGTGTAGCACATCCTGGAAAATGTCATTGCCCGAGGTCGTCAGGTTGACCCTGTCTGGTAAAAAAGTGACCTGGACAATGATCCTAAATAGAGCTGTGGTGTATGTATGCCTGAAGAGCTTTTGGGCTGCAGTCGTATTGTTCACCAAAATTCATGCTTTACTTGGCTTTACTGGGTTGCTGTGCTGTCTTTGCTGGGGCCTAGTTTGTCCCCCTGCCAAGAAATGCATCCACTCCGCAGATTTGTCAGAAATATGTATTTAGTTCAAAATGACTGAGCTGCAGGCACAGTGACCAGTGACCAGCACATCCATGGTTTCAGACCAGCACTTTCAAACTGAGATGGTTAAGATTAGGCCTGATTTTACTCTGGTTAAAGTTGGGGTGAGGATCTGGACTTCTTGTAAATAATTTGCTTATGTTGAGGCCATTTTCAGCTCTTTCTAAAACTGCGGTGGTTTATATGTTTATGAAAACTGCACCTAAAGGCCTGATAAATTAAATAAAAGACACAATGTCTATATTAGGACTTGTGTCCATTGCGTTTTTCTCTGGCAGAAATTGCTGCCATTGAGCTGCAGAGTGCTGAGATGATGCACTTGTGTGGTGAGAGTAAAAAAAAACAAAAACACAACGCTGTGCATGGGCTTTGTGCACCTGTAGTGAAAACACTTCACTGGCTGCTGGTACAGTATAGAATTGATTTCAAAGTATTACTGCTTGTTTACAAGGCCCTAAATAGTAGCGCTTCTAAATATATTTCTACCTGCTCACTGATTATAGCCCAATCAGAATCTTGAGATCATCAAGCATGTGTCTTCTGAATGTACCTGGAATTAAATCTAAATCAGGGGAAGGCGCATTTAGTCATTATGGTACTCAAAACATTGCTTTCCTCTCAGGCTTTTGGTAGTTAGATAGCCTGTTGGATCTTTGCATTGGTCTTGGAAAACATGTATTTGATACATATGTGTATAAATACTACACATTATGAACGTTTATGTATTCATGTATTTAATACTTGTTTTTAGGCATTTGGCTTAACCCTTTGATGCGCAACATATGCACACCCCCTCTAATGCACAACATGGGTCAAAAATGACCCGCATCCATTTCCCAGGTTTTTTCATGCTGGCTGAGTTTCTCTTTGTTCTATCTTTTGAAATCCAAATATTTTATGATTGAATATTCCAAGTATTCTTTAAATATTTTATTTCTGATTACCACTGATCATTATTTTCATTTTTACTTTCACACTTTATGAACAATAATAGTTTTTATATTACTACATCGAATTTACACACATGGGTCAAAAATGACCCATTCATCAAATGTGATATAAAATAAAGTAACTTAATACTATATCATTTGTTTCAAGTGGTTACTTTAGCAGTGAGAGGGGCCAAACACTTATTTAGTATTTTCAACATGTTTGTCATTTTGTTACACACACATACTGTCCGGTTTATGTGGTGGCAAAGCAGGTGGACCCAAATGCAGACACCATAGGCTGAAGGAGTTTCAACAAAGCATCTTTAATATAACCAAAAAAGGGCATCGGCAAGATCCAAAAACAGAAAATGGAGGAACAAGGGGACAACTACTAC
>OMLF01020242.1:0-21289 GCA_900302615.1 Holocentrus rufus
CTGGTTAACGGCACATACAGAGTTGAGTTCCGGAGAGTGGAGAAAGTAATCAGGGCCAGTTGCCAGGCGGCTGCCTCTTCTGAGGGCCCACACTACTGGTCCCAGGTGTCTGCAAGGCCTGATATTACTGCAGGGCAATGAGCTGCAGCCAGCGACGATGAGTAGGGGCAAACGCACACACACGTCCAAGCACAGATGGAAAGACAGACAGACAAGGATACACACACCCACATACAAACACACACACACACACACACACACACACACACACACACACACACTCTATATAGGCTCACTGCAGCCATCCAAGTAACCCCTGAGAGGCTTTATATGTGGGAGAAGGTCCAAACCCAGAGCTTTCCATAAGTGCATTATGAAAAAAAAAAAAAAAAATCTGTTGCATCATGCTTGACACGAAGGACATTTATTTACTTTTTTTTATTGAATTCAATTTGTGCAATCTCCATTTAGCATATTGTAGGCTATTGCTGAGTGTATTGTTTTGTAATTTATGGCTAGGTTATATTGGAAGGCACCACTGACATCCAGAGATCTAGGCAAAGCCATATTGTGTTCATGCAAATGTTGAACTTCTTAGTAGCTAAGTGCCTGAGATTGGATGAGATTAGTGTAGTTGGGTAGTCTGAACATCAAACAGCTATTTCCTTAACATCTTGGGGGAGACATGGCCCTGCTCAAAGGCATATCTTTTTCCTCCAGGCAGGTGTAGTTTGGCAAGGCTTGTTAAACCTGAGACAGTTGATCAAATATTCCGCCAGGCTCATTGTGCTGCTGAGAGCTGCTGGATGTGGTTGGGATAGTGCTGTGCTGATAAAACCAGCTTTGTAGTGCCTGAGCGCTGGTCGCTTTGCTATTCCTTTCACTGACTGCCCCGGTCAGCCGTCTGTCACAAAAATTAATTTTTGTATGATTTCTTAAAAAAGAGCCAAAGTAAAGAAAAGGCAACCTTTAACTGGAGTAATCCATCTTGCGCCAATGGTGTCAGAGTGATTCACGATTTCCAATTTAGCCATGGTTTGAATCTAAAGTAAATCAGGCAGGACGGCTCCACCCTTTGTGCAGCCGGACGACAAACCCTGTGTGACAAGAGCTTTCAAATGAACATATCCCTTGCATTCATCTTGTTCATTTCTTACTTCAGACACCCCACTACTTGTCCTACATAGATCAGCAAGCAAAGACCTCCCGGCATTGTGTGAGTCCAGAGGAGGTAAGGCATTATAGTGGCTAGGTGGGTAGCGCTGATAGGGGACTGGACAAAAGAATAATATAATCGAGCAGCCCCAGGGTTTGAATCCTAGTTTAATTACTTTTGCGTAGTGACAACCAAATTCCCAAAGCGGAATCAGAGAATAGAATTGCAATGTAGCAACTACTTAAGCTTGCTGTTCATACACTGCTACAGCCCTCTGAGCTATACGCTGGAAGCAGTTGTATTTATATAGATATTATGTACACTAATTTGTTTTGGTTTTCCTAATTGGAACAGGAACAGGAGTTGTTTGTCAACTTTTTTTTTTCCTATTTTTTTTTGCGGGTCAGTAATTAATTATTAGTCTATTTTTTGCCTCTTAAAATGTTTTTTTCATGCTATCCCTGCAGTCTTCTTGTGTTTTCATGCTGCCACATGAGGGGGACTTGGTAATTACTGTTGCTGCTAAGTGACAAAATCTCTGCATACACAAATTAGCTTGATTTCATTTTCCTTACGTAATGACGATAAAACCAGCTCTGACAGAGTAGTAGAGCACATTTGAGTAAACACACGTGTCTGTGATGTGTTGGCTTCTATTTTTAGACATTACAAAATCATGCAAACTCTCACTTCTTTCTCATATTCTTTAAATAAATACAGTCCAGCTAGCCATAGATCATTTAAAGATCCTTGTGTATAGGTGCATTGGATCCCAGCGCAGCTCCAGCCCTTGCAGGTGTAACCTCAGCATGGAGCCCTGGCCTCATGCAGGAGCACCAACAATACTCTGATTAATTGTCCCTGTCAGCCCAGGTCATTTAAGCCTACCTGGTATTCTGCATATGTGTGCCAAGAAAGGCAAACACAATGGATGCACTCAGTGCACATAAGTACAGTATAAACAAGCAGACTTGGTCACACGCAGACCTGCAGACACAGACACCAGCATATACACACACCCATACATGCATGCATATTCTCACACATGCACAGAGACAAACCCACACAAACAGAGCCTCCTCCACTGCCCAAACCCATGTGTGATAGCGATTCATGCTCAGGCAGTCAGGCAACGCTCCAAGGTATTCATTACTATTGATGTCAGAATCCACAACAAGAAGTGATGGCTGAACCTCCTGCAGTCTGTACTGTTTAAAGCTGAGCTCCTCTCCCCCAGCTGTTGCTCTCTGTCTTCACTTAGGGCTGGGTGGGGGTGGGGTAGGGGGGCCTGTGATGATTAATTCACTCTCTGCTGGGATCCCGGGGAAAGAACCTGGAGTTTTCTCCTGAAGTGCTTCGCTCATATTGTAATCATCCAGTCACACAATAGTACTGTACTGTGGACTACCACTGAAAAATAGCTGTACCAAAATTGAAAATCTTGATGGACTCGCATTCTGGCGTGTGTGCTACTGTGCTGCTGAAGCTACATTTAAACTGCTGCCTGAGTTCAGCGTGTTTTCTCTCAGAAGTGTTTGGACTCACCTCCTGTTTCTCAGTTACCTACCTGTATTCACCTTTGCATGCTTCTGGACTGATGCGCTCTCTCATTCATGCACGTGCTGGCCTTTGTCGTGATATTCGCAGCACTGGAGCCTAGCATCGGATTTGATTTGATTTCTTGAAAATTGCAACTATGCACTCAGTCAGTTGAAATATATTGTAGTTGTCTAATACACACTCGAATCTTGAACTGGATTCACAGACCCACTGCAGAATAATGGTAAACACTTTCCCTGACTGCTTTAGTACACCCCATCCTACGGTGATGAATGCGACTCAGAACATTTTGATTATCGTAGGAAAAACTTGTGAAAAACGTTAAGAGGAAAAACAGCTCTCTCCTTTAAAAGGCTCTAGTGTGCTTAAGAGGTGGTGGAAAAAGAAATAACAGCCAGTAATTTTTTTTTTTTTTTCAGCAGTTCATACCCACAGGGTCATGGTGGGGTGTTGACAGCTCTTGTGCTCCACTCTGTATGTGTGGGCATTAGTTTGGTGTCGGTAGTGCTACCATGGGGCGACTGTTGCCATTAGCTGTTAGATTTCTGATTCGCACCCAGTGGGAGTGGGCTCTCAGGAGCCAAGCTGCCAACTGGCTGGGAGAACTTAGGCCTTGGTCTCTGCTTTGTCCTGACTGGAGCCACTTTTTGAACTGAATCAGCATCCCTCCTTTCTATCAGGCTGTTGTAGCTCTGACCATTTTCTTTCATCGTCCTTATTAGAACATGACTCAGTAAGAGTCTCTGTCCAGTTCAGAATGAATGTGACTGCTGCCACAGTGGCTAAGAAATTACTTTTTGTCACAAACTTCCCATGGACTAGCATTAAATTAATAAATTTCCTGCTGGCTTTGTAAGAGATAGCTAAAATATTGACATGAAAAGGACAAACTGAGAATTGAGAATTCCTGGATGGATGGATGGGGGTCCAGATCTTGAAGTGTTGTGTTTGATCAGGGAGAATATGGAGAAAAAAGCATATTGTACTATTAAATGAGAACGCTTTAGCTCTCTTGTCGTGATTAATGAAGTTCTTTGGATATGACAAGTGAGTCCCTAATAGCTCCATTAGGAACGCCCCCAAAAGATTGATACAGCACCTCACCCACCCCATGGACCACTATCATGGTTTTTACTATGTGTGCTTTGGGGGCCATATTGTGTGATTTTGATGAGCTCTAAATCACTTATATCCTTCCATTGAGGAAAAGCCTGCACCGCTACGGAGAATGATGCCTCATTTCTGCTGGGTTATTTTCTGACAATTTATAGAGCCTTTAACCCTACACCAAGCTTTGTTTTCCTCTCCGCAGTGATGTGAAAAAATGTAATTCTTCCTTATCATGACCCAAACATGCAGCCACTCATCCAGCGTCTGCCAGTTTTTATTTGCTCGGCTTCAGTTCACTTGTCAGCTCCATGACATGAATACCTGAAATGGAATTTTGAGTGGTTAAACACAGGTAGTAATTCACATTTTTTTTCTATTGCAAATTATTACCACAGAATACCATGCACATTATTCATAGCTGGAAGGCTTTATAGGGTTATAATATCTTGTCATTTTATGCAATTTCACTCCCATGCACTATTACAGAATTTCTAGATGAGTGTAAAATAAGCAGTAAGCAATGCTAAAGGAAACCTGAGCAATTGTGAAAAATAGGAGAGAAATGATGGGAGACACATTACCAATAATACTAGTCTTGCTAATATTAATAGTGATACAGTATACAGCAGTGATAATGAGGGAATTGCACATCAATATATCCCTGCAGATGAAGAATATGACCTAGAAGATAAACAGTGAATAAATCAAATGATGGAGATATATTTCTAAGGGAAAATAATACATGGATTAAATTGCTGTGGTATGAAGTGAGACAGCATCCACAGCTGTAGCTCACATCCATGTGGATGGTTCAGATTTGCAAGGCATGAGCACTCTCAATCTCCTGTATACAGGGGCTGAGAGAAATAAGAAACGTTTCAATTACAATATACATGGAAAGGGCATCTCTGCAGCAGGATTGATATGTCATTCTAACAATGTCCAATTAAAAAGGGAGAATGCTTCCATTATTCTTTTATTAGAATACCCATGCCTGAAACTGCAGGGAAAGACATGCACCTCCTGGTTAAAGGTGGGAGTCCATCAGGCGTGAAATGAGTACAGCACACATATAATAATTCATATTTCCCCATGGCCCCCATAATTTAGTTTTACAATTATACGGCATGTGCGTGTGTTGTTTTTTCCAAATGCTGAGGAAACGTGTAAAATAGTATTTTTATGATTGGTTACGTTTTTAGGATGATTGTTTTTGAAGGGATATATTTTTGATCCTGTGTGAGGACGCCTACATTCAAAATTGTTGAGATAGGTTACTGACAATTTCCATATGTGCTCACTTCTAATAATATTTTGTGCATTTTATATAAGGAATCTCATCTTGCCCGCTTTCAAACATGTTTTGACCAACCTTGTGCATGGTCTTCATTATTCATTGTGAAAGAAAGGGGGACACTAGTTTCCATGAAAATGAACTTTGCTTGAGTATCTGCTGTGTAACTGGCATGAAACAAACACTTATGCAAACAGAAATGGCCTGGAGGGTCTTTACCGTGACCCAGTTCAAACTTCGCGGGAGGCAAGCCTGCACTTCACGGGCTCTCTTCTTCTCGAATAAAGTGGAAATGATGGAATACATTAATGCCAGTGGAGGACTATGACCTGACACATAAATCGATGGCAATGAATATGTGCTCGACAAATCTAAAAGAGATGGGTAAAGCATTCTGTAAGTTCCCAAGTGACAAGACTGGGGAATAGCTCAAGTGCTTAACAATAAGGCAAAAAATAAAAAAAATACAGGCTGATTGAATCCATGCACTCCCACTCCTCCAGCTACTACATTGGACCTAATTACCCCGTGTAAGCGGCAGCCTGAGGATAAGCTGCATCTGAATACTCACAACTGTCTGTTATACCTCACAATTTAAACCTGCTTAACACTGTTATCAGCATTTTCTCCTGCTCCGACTCCCCTTCCTTTCTCTGAATAGGATAATTGTCTTGATATGCTCATCACGTAGAGCATGAAATGGTGATTCCACCTTAATTATCTTCCCCAGGGGTCATTGCTGTGACTTCGGCAAAGTAAATAAAGCAGCTCTGCATCCACGCAGACAAGCCCCGCAGTGTTAGTTACCCGCCGTGCTATTTTAAGTTGAACCCAAATGAATGCCTCGTTCGCCATAATTAAACAAGCCACCTTGACACATTTCGACAATTAACTTTTAATCACTTGGATCTTCCTAAATCAAAATCTTATGGTTGACGTTTATAACTCAGTCTTTTCTGCGGCGGGGGCAAAGGGTCAGCCTCATCAAATGGGATTTAAAATAAATCGAGGTAATTGAGAGTGTGAGAGGAGCCAGTCTCATCTGGTGATCAAATAAGTCGTCTCTACAAGACTAAACAGAGTGTGACTTGCCACTAAGGAACACAGCCATTACTTGCCAATTGACAAGCCATTATAGGTTCATGGTCTTTGGTGTCACTTTCATCTCAGGATTATCTGCATTTGAATAAATTATCTGCCTGTGATATCATTTGGAGGGAGCAAGAAAGAGAGCAGGTATATGAAGATTGCTTCAGAAATAATATTCCCTCCATCATCTACAGATAAGACTCCTGGTGCTTCCAAACAAACTCCAGGTGGTTCCCACAAACACCGCCCACATCACCTATTTTAACCATTCAGCAATTCCACTGCTCGGATTGAATCCTCATGACAAAACCAGGAATGTCATTGATGCCTTTTGTGAATAATAAAAGCAAAGAATCTCATAGTCCATATTGACGTTCCCATCTGCATATGCCTTATTCATTCTTCTCTCTCCTAAGCAAATTAAACTTGAAGTCAAACTCGGGACATTTTCTCCACTGAAACCCAATTACACTCCACTTACTGTAGACAGCCAGCCACACTGCACACCACATTTCAAAGGAAATCTCTCCTGGCTGTGTCATAACTTAAGCGTTTTAGCAAATTTAATATGATTCAGTTCTCTCTCTGTTTTGACTTCCAAGAGCACCGGCAGACACATACAATGACACAAACTTTATTTCTCAGACATCTGTGTTGGAATGGATGAGTCACTTGGTTGATATCAAAAGTGAACTATTTAACTTTGGATGGAGAAAGATACTGGGTCTAAGTGCATGCTAATTAATCAGTGCATTTATTTAAACTGCAAAATGACTTTACATTAATTTGAGAGCAGTGCATAAGAATAAAGCACAAATAGCCCGACTGAATCACTAATGCTGAGCTCTTTTATTGATTTAATGCTTTAAGCTGTAATATTTTTTTTACGGAAATCAGTTAAATATTAGACAATTCTATCTATTTGCTGCTTTAAAGGGTTGAGATGAAGGGTAGAAACAATGGCGGTGCAGAAACTATTTGATATACTCAACAGTTCATGCACTAATGTTCATTAAACTTCGATTTAGGACTTTGTAATGGTTTTCTAGTATTTTTTTCTGTCACCTCCGATGAGAGAGGAAACACTGCGGCGATGTAAGAAAAAAAAGGAGACTTACCCCGCCTGCTGACTGGTGGAGAGGGAGAGCAGGGGGCAAATATGGCCCCGAGACAGAGGGTCTGTCACAGTGTAGCCAATGCCAGGCTGATTTCACGGTTGAGGTCCCCCAGAGTAGAGAAAGATGTGCCATGCCTACCTGTTAACATATTCTCCACCAACAGGGGTCACTCTGCGTTTAGCAAAAACAACCAGCCGCTCATGAAAAAAAAAGGGAAAAAACACACAGCAAGAAGAGGGAGAAGAGAGTAATCAGGATGCTGCAAAATGAAGGTGAGTTTAGAGGGAAAATTACACTGGTGAGAGAGCGCGTGGTCAAGGGGGAAATGACAGAGGAGATGAGTATGGACATTTTGGGAAGAACAGATTGATCCAGACAAATTAACCAAACAACAGTCAGATGAGCGGATAGATGGAAAGACAGATGGACAGACAGACAGCAAGAGCGAGGGAAAGAATGGGTGGAGGGGGGAAAAAAAAGAAAAATGGGAGGAGATGGAGAGACTCCAGTGGGCTGGATACCATTTGGCACTGGCGTCCTCCAGTGTTTTGCTCCTTGAAAGCAGGTCAGTGGACGGACGAAAAAGTGCCAAAAATTCCACCAGACTCTGTGACGGCTATGGTGATATGATCCTCAGGGTGCGAACAGGATGGATTAGTCCATTTTTATTGCCTGGCGAACTCACCAACAGCCCTGTCTGTTCATCAATCATTCACAGTATACTTCTATTCCCCAGTAAGCTGCCCCCTCGTCCTTTTCCTTTCTCCTTCCAAATTCTCTTTCCCTTTCCCATTCTCTTTCGCCGTCTATTCTCCGTTGTCAGTCCTTGGAGTCTCAAAGCACAAGTTGAGATACATTAAAGATGAATGGGCAGAGATCATCCCACAGGATCCAGTTTAAGTTTTGGAGTGAAGTCTGCGCTTCTTTCTGACTTCACTTTTCTCTGTTGGTTAATGTGAAGAGTTTAAAAGTGTTTCAAGGTAAGCGTTCCTCCTTTCTGCACAATTAGCAAGAGTGAAACAGACATGGGACCCGGAGATTTCCCTCACATCGTCACAAGTTCTGGAAAGCTCTTGGATTGATGATTGGACTTTTACGGATTTTTTTTTTTACCCACCTCTTCCAGTTAGAATAGAATAAAATTGAATAGAATTGAGGATTTCACACAAAAACCAAGTGTGGTTTATACTCACCTGGGATAGAAAATATATAATAAGAGATAATAGAAAGTCAATTGCAGGGATAGCAGCAGAACTGTGTGGTGGGAAAAAAAATCACCATTACCATATCTGATGTCCATTGGTACATAGATTTGAGGCCTCTTCCAAATATTTGAGGTTTTTATGAGGCACTTATGCTCACTTGGCCGGCAATAAGCCTCCATTTGATCTGGGTTAATATCTACAACATTTACACAGACTTAATATGGCCTGGACAGTTATGTCTGCTCAGCTACCTATCCTTGAAACCTGATTTTTCAGCACCAAAAACAATTAAGATTTTGTCTGTTCACTAGTTCCACTGAAGCAAATGAGTAATGAACAGCCAATAAGTTTATTGTAATAGGTTATGATTCTATAATGCATTGCATCCTGGGTAAAGTATTTTGGCAGGCAGCTCTGTGGACAATTCCATCGCCTCCCCTTTTTTTTTTCTCCCCAACATTATTTTTAGTTTAAACACAAAATGAATTATTGTTTCTTCTCCAGACAGAGATTGCAAAGTAATTTCACTGTTACCCCTCTTTATTTGAGGAGCAAATGAATTTTCCATGCAAGCCACCATGCTCTGTCTCTTTTCTAACAGATGTTTGAGTGTCTGTGTTGCATCCTGGGTGATTAACCCTGAATTTCGTTTTGCTAAATTTGGATGCTCCAGATTCTGCTCAGCACCGTCATGGGATCTAAGTGCCAGCGTAGAAAACTGAGGTGCTTCCTAATCTATTCTTGATATCTGGCACTTGGTTTTCGTCAAAGAAATATCTTTCCAACCACTAGAAATAAGTGTTACGAAGCACAAATACAATCCATTACCAAGCACAATGTCATAGTCCATTTTTTAATGTAATGTGAGAAAATTAGCCCTCTCACTAACTCCCTATTAAATTTAAAAGAAGGAATGGCTCAATACTGCATGTGACTGTGAAACACTGAATGCTCTAATGTAAATCATGTCAGTGAAATGTTGCCATGTTGGCATAAAACCTGCATAAATGAATGATAAGTTCTGTAAATTATTTTAGGAGTGTCTGCTCTCTGCTTTGGGAACACCTCTCAAAATCAAACATATCTCGCTCAAAACTGGGATGTGCTTGGCGTCTATGATGTAGCCAAGAGATGCTCTCAAAGAGAGTGTATGTGTGTGTGTGTGTGTGGCAGCTGGATTGGCTGCAGATCCCTCATGCACAGTTAAGCTACTAGAGATCCCCATGTCGAGTTTAGCGTTTGCACTCACACAGAACCATCGAAAGCAAGTTTGTTACTTCTAATCTCGTCTCATGTCCCTCTTAACATCCTTGGCAAATGTCCAGATTTATAGACTAACGGCTTTGCTACTGTAGACAAGTGGGACCGGCAATTAATTCAACACAGTTTTGCAGGAGTGAATTATTTACTTCTGACATTTTCCAGTGTCGATAGTCCTTACCTCGCCTCATGGTTACAACTCCATTAAGATGATGGTCACTGTTCTGGCCTGGTCATGGTTTTGTTGCTTTAATTAATGACTGGCCCTGTTTAAACTTTTGCTGTTAATGCTCTTATTTTTAAAAGAACTCTCTGCGTTGGCTGCAGCATAATTCACAGTTTATGATAATGGTAAAAGTTTGTGAGTGTTGTGCGTGGCTACACTGATGTTCAGTCTTTCATGCTCTGGATCTGCACAAGGTCTTTCAAGTGTTTGAGCTGGGCAACCTCCAACCTGAGCGATTCAATAAAACACTTAGAGCAATATTCTAATTCGGCTGGTCGTAAGATGTGAAAATGTAAGGAACGTCGGGAGGTTATACTACGAGTGTAAATGGATGTTGAAATGCTTAATGCAATCTATGCAAATTTCTGTCTGTCTGATTTTCAGTTATTTCAGCGATGTGCATGGTGGCAAAAATATCTAGACCATTAAAATGGTACCATGGAGGAAAGATTGAAATCGTGAATGTGGCCTATATTTAGTCATTAGCATTGTATTAAATTCCCCTGATTAAGATCCATCATGCACCATTGTTGTCATATATTCATGCCGTGATAAATAGGAAAATGATAATGGACCTATGTAGCACAATGTTAGAATCTCAAACTGTGTCAGCTCGTTTCTCAAATATACAATATTGTGAGGGAAAGAACAAGAGCCACTGCAGCAGCTGTGAGCCCCATAGCTTTGTTGATGCTCCATTAAAGAGCCCAGTTCCATCAAATTACCTTTTCACCAAATGACATTGTGGCGTGAAGATTAGACAAGTGACTTTCTGACAGAAAGGTTACCGATTTGAATCCCCACGCCAGCTGGGAGAGTCTGGGCGCAGAATGTGAATGACAAGTGCTCTCACCTCCCACATCAGCTACCACTGCTGCGGTCTGGAGCAGAGCGTTGAACCTTCAACCTTGGGTAAGACTGTGTGAGTGTGCTGAGTGTGGGAATATAAGCATCTGCCCTCCTGTGACAACTTCACCACGCTGTCTCTCGAAATAACAGTGTGATCTTCATTAACCTTCCTGGTTAAGTAAGAGTTAAAAAATACGTACATTTTTTTTCTTTTTTTTTTCTTTTGCGTCCAGCCCTAACAAATGATGCGCATGTCTTGCTGATCTGAGGTTTCACAGTGTCGGCTTTGGAGAGACATCGAGATAGAGCACATCCCACATCAAAGCATCAAAGCAGACTGAGATGCAGATGGACTTTGTGCCCCTTCATTACACATGCACTAAACCTCTTGGCTATGATTTCAGTTGCCACTGGTGAAGGGATCCGTGGCCACTTAGCCAGCTGCAGCCTGAGTCCACTGTGAGAAATGGCCGAACCCGTTTATTTCCCTCAATCAATATTGCTGGCCACACTCGCATCGTTGACCACTCTTTTTTAGAACCTCATTTCCTGTGTTGGATAATTCTTCCCTCTCTCTCTCCCTCTCTCTCTCTACTCTCTCTCTCTCTCTCTCTCACACACAAACACACACACACACACACACATACACACACACACAAACATACTCATAAGTTCATGTATAAGGATGGGATCTGGGTGCCATGACAACAGGGCACATCAAAATCCAATTAAATGGAACTTCCTCCCACTTCACCAGACCGACAAATAAGTTCCTCCTACCCTCCTCTCCCCTCCGCATGAAAATAACTTTGGAACATTTAAGTTATTCATATCTGCATTTTTCTAAAGCAGATAAAACGAAAACACGCAAACAAACTGGTGGAAGAAATGGCGGTTCTTGAATTTCAGAATGAACAATTGATAACCTGCAGCACAAATGCAATTCCTTTCAGCGTGGTGCTATTCGACGCTGAACAGTTGAACACAAGGTGATAATGGTTTCAAAGACTGCATGATACGAATGCTCATGCATGCTTAATATTCATGCATTAAATTTTAATCCTTAATGCATTTAAGCTGTGTGGAAAAAAAAATCAAAGTGGTTGAATAATATTCAACTAGGCTCTGTGCCTTTAAAATCTATACAGTAGCTTGAATCATTGGTTATGTTACACTCCATCTGACATATGCCATACTGGATACTAAGTATCCAATGGGATAATCTATATGCAGAAAGGTGGCGTCATGTTCTGCAACACATGTAAAGGTGCATAATGACACGCAGTGGCAAAGCTAACTTCCACAAGGACTGAGTTTGTGTAGCTCTGCAGCGAAGCATGCATCTGTAGATCCCCATCTGCCGCTGGGTTTCCACAGTGTGTTAAACGGAGTGGGCATCATCAATCACTGCCACCCCCACATGGGCACTGCCAAGCCCCCAGAGAGAGATGCAAGAGCCGGGCAAGACAGAGAACCAGGCTCCCCGCCTCCAGAGAGAAGCAGCTTACATATTACGCCTCCGAGAGGCTGGCCTGGTAATGTCCCTCAAGGGCGGCCTTCATGCTGTGCTCAGTGGCTGCTGGGGGACAGGCGGCTGCTGCAAGACTGAACACACAACACTGAACATCACATTAACGCAGCGGTGAGCTGTGGGAGGTCTGCCACTGCAGATTGAGAGGCCAGACCCACCACCACAATTAAAAAGGAAATGATTAACAATTACCCTGCCAGACAGAAATAAACAAGTGGTTTCCTGAGACAACTTTTCCACTGGTGCGGACCCATTTGCGTAATGGGGGAGCATGTATATTCTGTTACTGAGATAGTGAAGAGCACTCCATGTGCTGATGACTGTTCATAGCCCACAGGGCTCAGCAGGGTTTGTGCCTCCTACACCATGCTGCCCAAGCCCACGCACTCCACTTGTCTGACTAGAGAGAGGAGGAAGAGTGAGGTCATCTGTTTTGTTTGTAGCATACTGTTGGCCTCAGTACCTCTCAAGCTTTTCTCTTGTGGACAGACCTTGAAAACTCAACAATTTGTTAAACTGATGGAATTTTAAAATCACCATCTTATGGTCTTTTTTTTTTTTTTTTTAGGTTTTAGGGATTTTTTTAGGCATTCAGTACTGAACCCGTTCTTGGACGATATAACAAACAGTCGGCTTAGGATTGTTTGCTCTGTCTTGCATGGGTTTGCTGTGTATCTTGGCGGCAATGACACTTGTCGAATGCTGACTCAGAGTGACTGTTATAAATTGTAAAATAAATCAAAAGGCACAGGAGAAAACACACTTGATAAAATCCTCTGACAATTGAATGATAAATTTGCTGGCCTGTACCCGAGTGCGCTGTGGATTGCCTGCAGGTTATTGCTGTGTACTTTATCCACTGTTGGTCATTCATCACCTGGGCACAGTATCAGCCATGGTCTCTCACTCACATATGCACAGGGAGGGAGAGAGAAAGAGAGTGAATGCCGGGTACAGTCACAAAGTGTGTTTCTGTAAAATGGTGAAAAGTTCAGCTAACAATTCTTGGCTCACTGGTAAGTCTCCTGTCACCAAGAGTACATTTTTGTGTGAAAGTTATTGCCCTCTCTTTACTCTGTTTTCATAAAAGTAACGAAGCTGAGAATGTATTTTTTAAACAAGACAGGCTGAAACTTTACTTAGGAAAACTCTTGAGTTTAATTACCTTGCCTGACGGACTTTTTGTTTTTCATTCTAATCTGGTTTGTCTAAGAGGTAGAATGAAGCTCAAATATAAAGAGGTTGTTAATAATGCAAACGTGTGGATTTCACGGCGTGATGATGCGCCCTCAGTTGGGTTCACCCAGAACAAAACGAGATGTCAGGACAGGGCTGATCACGGACAGAACAAGAAACAAAACTGAGAGCTCTGGACCACAAATAGATAAATAAATAAATAAAATGCATGAGGATGCAGTATGTGGGCACAACCCAATGCCGCAATCATTAATTCATGGCTTGAGACTCTCATTCTACATCGAGTCGATGAGATCCCTTGTTGAGTTTGTGTATTTGCATTGGATACATCTTTGAGTCGTTCTCATACAGAATGATTTGTTTGGAAGAGCCTTGGTCATATTTTTTTGCTGAGTTGAGGAAAGCAGTTGCAATGAAGTTGCTCCAAGGCTACAACAGGAGTGTGAGGATCTGTGCAGCTCTGCCACCTACAGTACAACAGTTTTTAAATATTATAGATAGTTGCGAGAGATGGCAGAGGATTAATTAGGTCTAATGGTCACATCTGGGACTCTATACCTCATTCTGCAAGAACCCGATGATGCCAGCCAAGTTATACTGAATGTATATGCTGAGACTCTCATTATAATCACTACATGCAGCAAAAATGTCTTGCCTGATTCCTTATTATTATTAATTTTAGGGATGACATCAGTTGCCCAGTTGTAGCAGCACTGCGATGCTTGTTACATTTTGCCTGAAAAATTCCCAAACTGTGCACAAATCTCTCAGTTTTAAAGTATGCATATTCATAAGCCATAATCATGGCTGAGAAAACTTCATTACATATTCATACAAAGGGACTTTGCTTATATACACAAGCTAAACTACTTTATGTAAACTCTACAGCTCAACAGTTTACTGAATTAATGGGAAGAAGGGAGAGTGAATTTTTCTTAGTTATTGCAAAGATTGGAAATGAGTATCCCTGTTGTGTTTCAGGGTCAGTACACTCTATTAGCAATTAGTTGCACAGTTCTTAAGTATTTAAAGATGAATGATTAATTACAATAAAAGGCCTGAGAATAAAACGTATAAGACTCAACTGAGATGTGAGGAAGCTTGGATTATACATGTTAACCTTGTAACATCTCCCCACAACACCTTATTACTGGAAGCTTTACACACGCCGTAGTTGTTTACTCGGCTGATAAGCTGGAATTGAAGTGTGAAGTGGGATGGATTTGAACTGAAACAAAAGCTGGTAGAGCCTGGTGTACTGTAGACAGTAAGAGTGGGAAAAAATACAAAAAACAGACCAGAGATACAAAAAAACTGTGATAAATACAGAGACAACAAAGAGAGAAAGTGACAGACCCCAAACTGACATTTAAAGGTGGTGGACATCTTACCCAAAGTCTTATTTCAGCTTGCAGGGGCTGCATTTTCTTTTGAGCCGCTGCCGTTTATTTCTCATCCATCTGTCAAGAGAGAGTTGCAGCATCTCTGCACCGCACTCACTGCCTTTGTCTTGTAAATTCAACTTCTGACATCCACGAGACTGCAGAGGGTTGTCGCTTGACAGAAATAGACTTTTGTTTTTGTTTTTTGTCTTTTTTTATTTGTTTCCTAACAACAAAGCGCCTCCGTATCAAAACCGCAATGGGTGTACCTTGAAGTAGGAGCCATATATAGAAATCATGTAAATCAGGCATGAATTAACACTGAGGTGGCTGTTGACTTGGAGCATTTAAAAAGCATCCCGAAAAAATGATGATGCTGGTGTGATAGTGGAGAAGATTTATTATGAAAAACTCAGGTAAGCCAAGAATGCCTTTTTTGCCCCTAACAGAGCACAGAATCATTGTGCTTTTACCCGGGACTAATTAATGGAAACAAATGAATTTCTCATCACGAGTTTGGAAATTAATGCCCCTGTGAGTCTGATATTGCCTTAGAGCAGAAAATGACTCCCCCCTCCCCAACTAAACTTGTACGTATTTTGAAGCAAAAATGAAAAGTTTTTCAAAATCAATACGTAATAGTCCAGGATTTAAAAATACTGTGCCGGTACACTGCACAGTCTGATGTGGGATCAATATAGAAATGTATCTGGTTCACAGCAGGACAGATGGAGGATGGATCAATAATAAGCAAATTTCCAGGAATTGCAAGGAGCATCGACTTTTTAATTAGCCACTTCTCTCAAAAGGTGCATCAAAGACTCATGATAAAGAAACGCTTATAGCCCTTTGTGCAAGGTTTGTGCAGATGGGTGCATCTTTGTTGCCGGACAGAGAAAGAGAAGCTGTAAGTGCTTCATGGATCATCAAGTCGAAGATACTATCATACACAGAAGACCAACTGGCTCGTTTAGGCCAAAGAAAGGAAGTCCTATACAGATTTTTACTGCATCGTGCTCATGTTGTGAATATATTCTCAAATAAATCTAAGAAATGCGAGTTAAATGGGCAATATGCTTTCAACATATGTTTTTATTTTACAATGCCGCATTTTAAAACATCTGCTGCCTTTGAGAGTAACCGCCGAAACTGATAATAAAAAAAAAAAAAAAAAAACAGATCTGAAGCCCAGACTTGCGTGGGTGTAATTGCCTAATGATAATAATGAATGCTGATAGTCAGAGATATAAAATAAAATCTTAAGAACTTAAATGCAAATTGTGTGAAAGACGCTGCAGCTATCCATCACAAACTACAAGTGCTTCATGTCAACACTAATACAGTAAATACAGGAATTGTGGCATCATTTTTCTTGTTTTCCTTTTTCAAGATAGTGAGAACTGTCATGGGGTTTGTTTTTTTCTTGTCACCCAGACTTTGATGGCAGTGACTCACTCCTCTAGGCAAGGTGAATATTCACTCACTGGGGTGTAATACAAGCACGCAAGGCTAAAGATAGCAACGGCGGTTCACAAAGGCCTGTAGATCCACCTCCACTGGATAGCCTGCAACACACATGAAGAGAAAACAGATGAATCATGAGAAACGGAAAAAGAAAACTAAGAAGGTAAAAAAACGAAAAAAAAAACTGATGGATGCCTTTGTGAGAAAGCCGAGAGAGGAGGAAAAAAAAATGCTTACAACACTGAGGCTGAGTGATGCTTATGGGCATTTGAGTTTTTCTTGTGATGACTCTTCTCATGATTTATTTAGGTAGAGGTATCTCCGCTGACCTTGAGAGCTGCTACACTTTTGTGCTGATGTTCGGGTTAACTGGGGATTGTGGGAATTGGAGGTCCCTCAGAGGGATTTTTTTTCCTCTTGACCTCACACAGATTTTCGGTGTGTGCTGGTATCGTGATCAATATCCACCTGAGTTCATGTGGGTTTTTCAGAGAGATAAGGCACTGATGATGGATTGATGGCTTCGCCTCTCATTGCTTTGAACCCACCATCCCAGGAAATTCATATTTGATCATGATGAGCGAGTAGAACATCGAGTCTATAGCTCAAATATTGTTTTTAAAATAAAACAGCCGTGTGCAATGGAGCATTGCTAGGAAATAGTATTTTTTTAAAAACTCGTTATGATGATACCATCAAATTATATCCATCTCATGCTTATTTGGGTCGATTTTGTTGTTAGACAATTCAAAGTCTGGAAACACTTATCATTTCTCTTTCTAATATTTATAAAGTCTTTCCCATTTCTCCATATATGCAAATTACAAGCTTACGTAGATGGACATTCTTCAATTTCTCCCCATATCAACATCCCCTTTCTGTCACTTAAAAGATTAATGATGATCAACTAAACCTGACTTTCATAAATTCTCATCAACACCCGAGGGGGATGTTCAAAGCTACTAAATCAGTGTATTCATCCAAAGATTTTAAATATTCAGATGAGTCCCTGAGGCTTCAAGGCAATAAAAGCTTATTTACCAAGGCATGGCGAACACACCTTGCATCTTAATGCACTGACAGAGTGAGAAGATGAATAGCGTGGTTACATCTGTATCATGTTCACGTTAGATCAATCTGTCAGTCTACCTCACCAGGTTATTCAATACTGTCCTTGGCCTTAAACTCCACCATGTGAGATTTATACAGTCGGCACAAGCTTTGGGAGGAGCAGACAAAAGCAAGACTCAAAGTACTGTAGAGGCATTTGATTTCCCTGACTGTATTTCATCACTTTACCCACTATTCCTCTCAGAAGATATTCATAAGAAACTCCAGGATTGTGAGCTAGTTATGCCGCTGAATATAAATTATATCATCTTTCTACAGCACAAGACAAAAAAGGTAAATCCTATGTAATCACTTTGTTCACTGCCATCAGCGCAACAGACAGTTCAGCAAATCTGCAAGAAGAGTAATTAAATGAAAATCACCCTCTTTGAGAAAATCACACCTTGTGACAACAAGGGAACTACGGTGTCCTTGGAGACCAAACATCAAACATCCGGACAGATGAAGTCACACAACAATTTAATTTCCGTTATGGGGGGAGGGGGAAGATGACGTTGCTGCAGTGTCATGATAAGAATTTTCAGTGCCATCAACAATCTTAAATATGAATTGACATGTTTACTTAATAAATAAATATATATAATGAGCAGAAGAGGATAAGAAAGTCCTCTGGGGCCTTCCTTTGGATTGAGTAACAACACTGCAGGCACAGCAAGGCTCTGGTCTTGGCAAACTAAAAGTTTATAAATGTTCCTCATGTTCCCTCTCTAATGGCACATGATCAAATGCTGAAGAGGTCTGATAATCTCCGGGGCGCATGTTGTCAAACATGAGGCTAAGTGCAGTCTGTGAATCATACTCAGCTTGTTTGTTCAACGATAGATGGTCTTTTCTCATGGATACATCTATTTCTATGCAGGGTCTTCATGCAGTGTTTGCTCCTGTAAGTCTGCAAGGACGGCCCATCAAAGGCTCCAGACTCCCACTGCTCTTCAAAATATAATCCCGGCTAAATACATTATGTCACTAAACTGATTTGCATGTTCATCTCCAATATTTACATTAGCAAAGATCTGACACATTATTACAATTGTATACATTGTTGTGCAGCTTTTGCCATCTCATTGGGCTTGTTCATAATTAGCATTTTACCCAGCTAACCCTTAGACCAATAAGAAGGTTTTACACTTTTATTAATTAATTTATTTATTATTCCATTATTTATTTATTTATTTTATTCTGGGCCTACCTGCTAAAAGGTGACACTGTTTACATTAGCAGAAGTGCCACTCTGCATATTTCACTTCCAGATCACCTCGTGGCATCTGGTCTTCCAGCCCAACTGAAACATCGATCCAGCAGCACTGCACTATGAAAATAAGTTAGATTATAATCCAAAAGACGCTGAGTGATTGGTTATTTATCAGGCTGAAGCTACACTCAAGTTAGGACTATCTCCCTACCATGTAGAGCATCATCATTGTTGCATTATGCGGGTTACAAATGAACGCGATCTGTTAACATCGAGTGTGTGCTGATCAAAGCCTTCGGTCGATAATTACCCGGGACTGTTGCAGGGTTCAGAACGTAGGACTGAAACACCCGTTTGTGTAAAAGGGCTACGACTGGTGACATTAGATATTTATAGACCGTGTAACTACAACATCAGTGAGTTGGTAAGTCTGAAATGGGGAGTGGAAGATAATAAAATTTCTAGCCTACAGTGCAGCCATAGCATTGTCTGTTGGTGAGTCATGAAAATTGACTGAATAGGGAACATTGCTGGTGTGTGATGTGTTAGCTCGGGTGCGGCTGGTCTAGGTGTGTCTGTGCTCCTCAAGTGGTTTTGCATTATTATTCTAGTTTAAATGACTGAACCTGCAGCTTGGTCATACACTCATATTCACCTTTGAGTGCCAATCAGTGGACTTTGTTTTGCCAGATGACATAAACTGGAGATAGTGCACTAGTTAATGAGGTCTCCAAGGGTTCATCACCCCCAAACTGACTCTCTTGATCTCTGTCTCTCGCTTTCTCTCACTCTTGATTTTCCTCTCTCTCTCTCTCTCAGGCACACAAACACACACATACACACACACACACAAGCATATTTGCCACCCACTCACTTTTTTCTCTCTGTGGTACTCGCGGCTGCAGGCGATAGAGTTCATGTGGTGGATCACGCTGCGTGTCATAGGTGGCTAAAAAATGAGCAGGCATCTTGGGAAAGCCTATTGTTCATTTAATCTATATTTTAAATTGGTGCTCACAAAGGGCAAAAGACCACAAGCTGACACTGCCCGCTGGAAACACTTGCAATTGGTTGTTGATTAGCTTCTAAAGGCGCATATCATCCAGTTCGTTCATATCAATAACTGCTATACTTTCCCAAATTAATTGCTACTACAGTATATGGACATTGACACTTGATAGATAGTAGTGCAAAATACCATCTCATACATTCCCTTTCACAGCTTTTAATATTTTCATCATATTAAACAAAGCCCTCTCTGTGAGCTCATGTTCAGTTCAGCCGATCTAATGTCATCAGGCTGTTTTTGATGTGGTTCAAAGAGGAGCCATCCCAGCGCTACAACCCCTGGGTTCTGTCATTTCCCAGACATAAGCTAATACAGAGAAAAGAGGGCGGTAATATATTTTGAATGTAATTACAGCGGGTGTATTATAAAGTCCGGACCCCCAATTCCCAGATTAGTTATTGAAATGAAATGAAAAGAGCTCTAATTGACTGGGCTTCTGGTGATTAAAGGAGACAAATAATCGCTCAACCCTAAGCAACCGCTCCGCACACCAAAAATAAATGGGGATCTTGAAGGCTCTGCGCGCTCCCCTCTGTAGGGGCAAGCCATCCTACGTTCAGCTCAAATGCACGGTAGACACTGCTGTATTTGTCAAGCAAATGAGCGTTTTAGATTTACAGAGCCGTAATGTGACATAATCAAGTTATAATTTATCAATTAGAATAATTAGGAGGCAGATCCAATTTAATTAAAGTGTTGAAAAGGCACAGAGGAAGCCAGCCACACATAAATGAGCCTGTGTGTTTTTTGGGTTGCAGCAGTTCAGATACTCTGGCACGTTTGCTGTCACGGCGACACACATCATTCTTGAGCTAACTGATTAAGGTTCTTGGGGTGAAGGAATAGAACACATAGCTTTTTAATAGTTCCTTCCTGTAGACCTAACCTGAAAAAAAAGAGCAGTGATGTTAAAAAAAGTGAAATGTAATGCCTTGTGGCATTATAACTTGGGGTTTGGCTGCGCGTCAGTGGACACTAATGAATTGGCACTGTCAGCAGTGTGAACTCTAGACCCGACAGTGGGGATGTGCTTAGTGGCCGTGCTGAAGCATGTCAGCAGGCTAGGCCCAGTGAGCTGGTAAGACAGAAATGAGAGAATGAGAGAGAGAGGAGGGGGTACGGAGAGAGGGGTGGGAGGCGAGAGAGAGAGAGAGAAAGAGAGAGAGAGAGAAATCAAGAAAGAGAAAGAAGGTGGGACAATGAGAGGATAGAGGAGGAAAGAGAGAGGGAGGAAGAGAGAGATAGGGAGACTGAAAGAGAGAGAGAGAGAGAGAGAGCCACAAACTGCAAAGGCCTCATCAGCCATGTTCGATAAGATCAGCTGGCTCTGCTATTGGTCTTGAGGATGTAGGATTTCACTCCACCTGCCCAAGTTATCACTGTGTCACACACTCTCACACCAGAGATTACCTTTCATAATTTGGTGTCGTATCCGGTGGGGGGAAAAAATACTCTG